>JAJQKJ010001933.1:0-55000 GCA_029574335.1 Rana kukunoris | reverse complement strand
ACCCTCTGCAGCAGTGCCGGCAGCACTCATACGTCTATTTCCCAAAGACAACCTCTGGATATGACGCCGATCACGTGACCTCAACTTCTTTGGTGGACCATGGCGAGGCGGGGGGAGGGGAACCCGTCCTGTTATACCGCTGGATGGTCCCGGCCCCCCCCCCCCCCCCCCCCCCCCGGCTGCAGATCAGTTTCAGGGTCTCGGCGATCTTCTTATCTCCTCGGCCATCTTTATGTAGAGACACAAAATTCTTTATATCAGATCCTCAGAGAGTTCTTTGCCATGAGGGGCCATGTTGTCCTTCCAGTGACCAGTATGAGAGAGTGAGAGCGATAACACCAAATCTAACACACCTGAGACCTTGTAACACTAACCAGTCACATGACACCGGGGAGGGAAAATGGCTGATTGGGTTCCCAATTTGGACATTTTCACTTAGGCCTCGTACACACGAGGGGATATATCCGATGGACCGTTTCAGCAGACATCTCCGCTCGTGTGTATGGGCTAGCGGACAGATTTCTCCACCCGACAGATTTCAAAGCAAGCTTTGGAATCCATCCGGTGGAATCTGTCCGCCCGACATGTCTGCTGGTTAGTACACTTACCAGCAGACATGTCGTCCCCCACCGCCGCCGCGCCGCCGCCGAATGGATTCGGCACATGCGCGGAAGTGTTTTACTTCCTGGTGCGGTGACGTGGCGGCGTCAACGTCACCGCCGCGTCACCGCGCCGTCCGGCGGCGGGGAATTTGATCCGATGGTGTGTACACGCCATCGGATCAAACTCCCGATCGGACATATCCGATGGAAATGGTCCGCGGACCGTTTTCATCGGATATGTCCGATCGTGTGTATGGGGCCCTAGGGGTGTCCTGACTTTTGTTGCCAGCGGTTTAGACATGAATGGCTGTGTGTTGTTATTTGTTATACAAGCTGTACACTCACTACACAAGACCCCTCCCCCCTGTGTACACCCCTCCCCCCATGTACACTCACTACACAAGACCCCTCCCCCCTGTGTACACCCCTCCCCCCATGTACACTCACTACACAAGACCCCTCCCCCCTGTGTACACCCCTCCCCCCATGTACACTCACTACACAAGACCCCTCCCCCCTGTGTACACCCCTCCCCCCATGTACACTCACTACACAAGACCCCTCCCCCCTGTGTACACCCCTCCCCCCATGTACACTCACTACACAAGACCCCTCCCCCCTGTGTACACCCCTCCCCCCATGTACACTCACTACACAAGACCCCTCCCCCCTGTGTACACCCCTCCCCCCATGTACACTCACTACACAAGACCCCTCCCCCCTGTGTACACCCCTCCCCCCATGTACACTCACTACACAAGACCCCTCCCCCCGTGTACACCCCTCCCCCCATGTACACTCACTACACAAGACCCCTCCCCCCTGTGTACACCCCTCCCCCCATGTACACTCACTACACAAGACCCCTCCCCCCGTGTACACCCCTCCCCCCATGTACACTCACTACACAAGACCCCTCCCCCCGTGTACACCCCTCCCCCCATGTACACTCACTACACAAGACCCCTCCCCCCGTGTACACCCCTCCCCCCATGTACACTCACTACACAAGACCCCTCCCCCCTGTGTACACCCCTCCCCCCATGTACACTCACTACACAAGACCCCTCCCCCCGTGTACACCCCCCCCCCATGTACACTCACTACACAAGACCCCTCCCCCCGTGTACACCCCTCCCCCCATGTACACTCACTACACAAGACCCCTCCCCCCGTGTACACCCCTCCCCCCATGTACACTCACTACACAAGACCCCTCCCACCGTGTACACCCCTCCCCCCATGTACACTCACTACACAAGACCCCTCCCCCCGTGTACACCCCTCCCCCCATGTACACTCACTACACAAGACCCCTCCCCCCGTGTACACCCCTCCCCCCATGTACACTCACTACACAAGACCCCTCCCCCCGTGTACACCCCTCTCCCCATGTACACTCACTACACAAGACCCCTCCCCCCGTGTACACCCCTCCCCCCATGTACACTCACTACACAAGACCCCTCCCCCCGTGTACACCCCTCCCCCCATGTACACTCACTACACAAGACCCCTCCCCCCGTGTACACCCCTCTCCCCATGTACACTCACTACACAAGACCCCTCCCCCCGTGTACACCCCCCCCCCCCATGTACACCCCTCCCCCATGTACACCCCTCCCCCCATGTACACTCACTACACAAGACCCCTCCCCCCGTGTACACCCCTCTCCCCATGTACACTCACTACACAAGACCCCTCCCCCCGTGTACACCCCCCCCATGTACACTCACTACACAAGACCCCTCCCCCCGTGTACACCCCCCCCCATGTACACCCCACCCCCAAGTACACCCCACCCCCCCATGTACACTCACTACACAACATTGGAGATACAAAGTGTCATTTCTTCAGTGTTGTCACATGAAAAGATACAAGAAAAGTGACTGAGGGGTGTACTTACTTTTGTGAGATACTGTATGTGTGTGTGGGGGGGGGGTGTACTTACTTTTGTGAGAAACTGTGTGGGGGGGGGGGGTGTACTTACTTTTGTAGAGAGATACAAAGTAACATTGTCTATAAACACTGATCAGATGGGAGATAGAGAGCCACATATAGAGGCGGAGGAAGGAATCGCGTTGTGCCGCGGCTCCTCCGTCCCATTCCCGGAATTTCCGCGAGCCGAGTGAACGGCGCCCAGTTGTCGGCGTTTGTCGCGTCGTGTCTCCGCGGCGATTCCTCTGCACATCCCGCTAATTGAATTGCAATTAATTTAATTGAAGACGATAAGCGGCGGCCGGGATCCCGTCCCTTCGCAGACAATATTTACCTCAGCGTTTCATCGGACGCGGCATTAGCAGAAGCGGCTTAATTGAATTAGAGAGCGCGGCGGTGGTAATGGCGGCGGAGCGGCGCGCTCGCTCTGTTTTCTGCCGCTGTCAGGAGGACGCGGTTAATGGACTCGGATGAAATGATTTCTGTCCCCAATTGACAGGTTTATGAGAGTTTAATAAAGCGTAGCCGGGATAAAATGAGATATCACCGGCGCGGAGAGCGCGCCGCGCAGCCCCCTCCTCCCCCCCCCCCCCCCGTCCAGTCAGCACTTTCCCTTCTCCCGGATTGTCAGCTGCAGACAAATGGCGTTTTTTCGCCCAGCGCGTCCCCCGCCGCCGCCGCCCGCACAATTCCCACGGTGTAATTGGATTATTCTTGTAATTTGCCCATAAATAACGTCATTCTCGTTTGGCGGAGCCGATGCGGGCGGCGAAAAAAAAACGAAAGTGCCTGCGCTGGTCCGGGGAGCTTACGCTCTATAATGCTTAACCACATAGCGACCGCCGCCGCCGCCGCACGCACATGTACACATCGACAGAATGGCACGGGCAGGGAAATGGGCGTACCTGTACGTCCCTTTAAATTTGCGTGAGTGCTCGCCCATTTGGCACACTGCTATGTACTGGAGCATCGTGAGAAATGTAGTTCCAAATTGGTAGCTCCTCCCCCTAACAATTAGAATTAAAACATCTGGGTTGCCAAGGTTCCCCATCACTGTCCTAGGGAGTGATTCTAATTGTTAGGGGGAGGAGCTACCAATTTAGAACTACATTTCCCAGTATGCTCAGGCACTCTACACTGCAGAGTGCATAAGCATCATGGGAAACGTAGTTCCAAAACATCTGGGGTGCCGAGGTTCTCCATCACTGGCCTAGGGGGTGATTCTAACTGTTGGGGGGAGGAGCTACCAAGTTGGAACTACATTTCCCATGATGCTCCACTACACTGCAGATTGCATGAGCATCATGGGAAATGTAGTTCCAAGTTGGGTGAGGTGATCAAATACCACCAAAAGAAAGCTCTATTTGTGGGGAAAAAAGGAGGCCAATTTTGTTTGGGAGCCGCGTCGCACGACCGCGCAATTGTCAGTTAAATCGACGCAGTGCCGAATCGCAAAAATGGGCCCCGGTCTTTGGGCAGCCGAATGGTTCCAGGGGGGGGTGAAGTGGTTAATACGGGTATAAAGGACACAGCGTGCCGCCGCCACCACCTGTATCTCCGTCTATCCTCCGCCACTGACACCCCCGGACACCACGCCGGAGACCTATGACATCATCGTTCTACTATTACATCATAGCAGGGGGGCGCCGTCTGTTATTGGGGTGACGAGTAATATTGGGGGGTGTCTGAGGATCGCAGACCTCCTGCTGCTTCTTCTGTATGCAGTCTGAGCGCCCCTCACCCTATCCTTCAATGTACTTCCAAGCAGGACAGTTCCAAGGTGAGGGGCGCCATCCGGTGGCCAGAAAGATGTAATGACCTTATTGGTTTCTACAGAGATCAGAATTCCCAATCATTTCTTCCTTAAAGGAGGGAAATAAGAGCAGAGCCGGCCAATCAGCTTCCACCTGAGGAGCGACCCCTTGCTTAGACCGCAGATAGGTGAAGAAGCAGTTAAGGGTCCAGGTAAGTACCCTAACTGACCCCTAAAGTATGGGAGGTACCCCACTGCAAGAAATGGAGTTTAATGAATCTCCATGAAGAGAGGATTGGGGCGCTGGACACCCAAAGCCATGGAGGACTCCCGATGATGACCACTGACTCCTCAGAGAGACCACCAACTCCTCAAAGAGACCACCGACTCTTCACGACTCCCCATAGAGACCAAAGACTCCTCATAGAGACCACCGACTACTCATAGAGAACGACTCCCCATAGAGACCACCGACTCCTCACAACTCCCCATAGAGACCACCGACTCCTCATAGAGAACAACTCCCCGCAGAGACCAAAGACTCCTCATAGAGACCACCGACTACTCATAGAGAACGACTCCCCATAGAGACCACCGACTCCTCACAACTCCCCATAGAGACCACCGACTCCTCATAGAGAACGACTCCCCATAGCGTCCACTGACTCTTCATAGAGACCACCAACTCCTCACGACTCCCCATAGAGACCAACGTCTCCCCATAGAGACCACCGACTCTTCATAGAAACCACCTACTCTTCATAGAGACCACAACTCTTCATAGAGACCACCAACTCCTCACAACTCCCCATAGAGACCAACGTCTCCTCATAGAGACCACCGACTCTTTGTAGAGACCACTGACTCTTCATGGAGACCACCAACTCCCCATAGAGACCACCAACTCCTCATAGAGACCACCGACTCTTCATAGAGAACAACTCCCCATAAAGACCACTGACTCTTCATAGAGACCACCGACTCTTCATAGAGACCACCAACTCCTCACGACTCCCCATAGAGACCAACGTCTTCCCATAGAGACCACCAACTCTTCATAAAAAACCACCTACTCTTCATAGAGACCACGACTCTTCATAGAGACCACCAACTCCTCACGACTCCCCATAGAGACCAACGTCTCCCCATAGAGACTACCGATTCTTCATAGAAACCACCTACTCTTCATAGAGACCACGACTCTTCATAGAGACCACCAACTCCTCACGACTCCCCATAGAGACCAACGTCTCCCCATAGAGACCACCGATTCTTCATAGAAACCACCTACTCTTCATAGAGACCACCAACTCCTCACGACTCCCCATAGAGACCAACGTCTCCCCATAGAGACCACCGACTCTTCATAGAAACCACCTACTCTTCATAGAGACCACAACTCTTCATAGAGACCACCAACTCCTCACAACTCCCCATAGAGACCAACGTCTCCTCATAGAGACCACCGACTCTTTGTAGAGACCACTGACTCTTCATGGAGACCACCAACTCCCCATAGAGACCACCAACTCCTCATAGAGACCACCGACTCTTCATAGAGAACAACTCCCCATAAAGACCACTGACTCTTCATAGAGACCACCGACTCTTCATAGAGACCACCAACTCCTCACGACTCCCCATAGAGACCAACGTCTTCCCATAGAGACCACCAACTCTTCATAAAAAACCACCTACTCTTCATAGAGACCACGACTCTTCATAGAGACCACCAACTCCTCACGACTCCCCATAGAGACCAACGTCTCCCCATAGAGACTACCGATTCTTCATAGAAACCACCTACTCTTCATAGAGACCACGACTCTTCATAGAGACCACCAACTCCTCACGACTCCCCATAGAGACCAACGTCTCCCCATAGAGACCACCGATTCTTCATAGAAACCACCTACTCTTCATAGAGACCACCAACTCCTCACGACTCCCCATAGAGACCAACGTCTCCCCATAGAGACCACCGACTCTTCATAGAAACCACCTACTCTTCATAGAGACCACAACTCTTCATAGAGACCACCAACTCCTCACAACTCCCCATAGAGACCAACGTCTCCTCATAGAGACCACCGACTCTTTGTAGAGACCACTGACTCTTCATGGAGACCACCAACTCCCCATAGAGACCACCAACTCCTCATAGAGACCACCGACTCTTCATAGAGAACAACTCCCCATAAAGACCACTGACTCTTCATAGAGACCACCGACTCTTCATAGAGACCACCAACTCCTCACGACTCCCCATAGAGACCAACGTCTTCCCATAGAGACCACCAACTCTTCATAAAAAACCACCTACTCTTCATAGAGACCACGACTCTTCATAGAGACCACCAACTCCTCACGACTCCCCATAGAGACCAACGTCTCCCCATAGAGACTACCGATTCTTCATAGAAACCACCTACTCTTCATAGAGACCACGACTCTTCATAGAGACCACCAACTCCTCACGACTCCCCATAGAGACCAACGTCTCCCCATAGAGACCACCGATTCTTCATAGAAACCACCTACTCTTCATAGAGACCACCAACTCCTCACGACTCCCCATAGAGACCAACGTCTCCCCATAGAGACCACCGACTCTTCATAGAAACCACCTACTCTTCATAGAGACCACAACTCTTCATAGAGACCACCAACTCCTCACAACTCCCCATAGAGACCAACGTCTCCTCATAGAGACCACCGACTCTTTGTAGAGACCACTGACTCTTCATGGAGACCACCAACTCCCCATAGAGACCACCAACTCCTCATAGAGACCACCGACTCTTCATAGAGAACAACTCCCCATAAAGACCACTGACTCTTCATAGAGACCACCGACTCTTCATAGAGACCACCAACTCCTCACGACTCCCCATAGAGACCAACGTCTTCCCATAGAGACCACCAACTCTTCATAAAAAACCACCTACTCTTCATAGAGACCACGACTCTTCATAGAGACCACCAACTCCTCACGACTCCTCATAGAGACCAACGTCTCCCCATAGAGACTACCGATTCTTCATAGAAACCACCTACTCTTCATAGAGACCACGACTCTTCATAGAGACCACCAACTCCTCACGACTCCCCATAGAGACCAACGTCTCCCCATAGAGACCACCGATTCTTCATAGAAACCACCTACTCTTCATAGAGACCACCAACTCCTCACGACTCCCCATAGAGACCAACGTCTCCTCATAGAGACCAATGACTCCTCATGGAGACCACCGACTCCTCATAGAGACCATCTAATCCTCATAGAGATCACCAACTCCTCACAACTTCCCATAGAGACCAACGTCTCCTCATAGAGACCATCGACTCTTTGCAGAGACCACCGACTCTTCATGGAGACCACCGACTCCTTGTAGAGAGTCCATCTAATCCTCATAGAGACCACCAACTCCTCACGACTCCCCATAGGGACCAACGTCTCCTCATAGAGACCACCGACTCTTTGTAGAGACCACTGACTCCTCATAGAGACCACCACTCTTCATAGAGACCACCGACTCTTCATAGAGACCACCGACTCTTCATAGAGACCACCGACTCCTCGTAGAGACCACCGACTCCTCATAGAGACCACTGACTCCTCATAGAGACCACGACTCTTCATAGAGACCACCGACTCTTCATAGAGACCACCGACTCCTCATAGAGACCACCGACTCCTCGTAGAGACCACCGACTCTTCATAGAGACCACTGACTCCTCATAGAGACCACGACTCTTCGTAGAGACCACCGACTCCTCATAGAGTGCATCTAATCCTCATAGAGACTCTTTGCCACCCTGACCCTGTGTTGTATTACTCAGTGGTGTATGCACGCTGTTTGCCACCCTGAGCCAGTTTTATATTATTCTGCAGTGTATGCATGCTCTTTGCCACCCTGACCCCGTGTTGTATTACTCAGTGGTGTTTGCATGTTCTTTGCCACCCTGACCCTGTTTTATATTATTCTGCACTATATGCATGCTCTTTGCCACCCTGACCCTGTCTTGTATTACTCAGTGGTGTATGCATGCTCTTTGCCACCCTGACCCTGTCTTGTATTACTCAGTGGTGTATGCATGCTCTTTGCCACCCTGACCCTGTCTTGTATTACTCAGTGGTGTATGCATGCTCTTTGCCACCCTGACCCCGTGTTGTATTACTCAGTGGTGTATGCATGCTCTTTGCCACCCTGACCCTGTGTTGTATTACTCAGTGGTGTATGCATGCTCTTTGCCACCCTGACCCCGTGTTGTATTACTCAGTGGTGTATGCATGCTCTTTGCCACCCTGATCCTGTGTTGTATTACTCACCGGGGTATGCATGCTCTTTGCCACCCTGACCCTGTCTTGTATTACTCAGTGGTGTATGCATGCTCTTTGCCACCCTGACCCTGTGTTGTATTACTCAGTGGTGTATGCATGCTCTTTGCCACCCTGACCCTGTCTTGTATTACTCAGTGGTGTATGCATGCTCTTTGCCACCCTGACCCTGTCTTGTATTACTCAGTGGTGTATGCATGCTCTTTGCCACCCTGACCCTGTGTTGTATTACTCAGTGGTGTATGCATGCTCTTTGCCACCCTGATCCTGTGTTGTATTACTCAGTGGTGTATGCATGCTCTTTGCCACCCTGACCCTGTCTTGTATTACTCAGTGGTGTATGCATGCTCTTTGCCACCCTGACCCTGTGTTGTATTACTCAGTGGTGTATGCATGCTCTTTGCCACCCTGACCCTGTCTTGTATTACTCAGTGGTGTATGCATGCTCTTTGCCACCCTGACCCTGTCTTGTATTACTCAGTGGTGTATGCATGCTCTTTGCCACCCTGACCCTGTCTTGTATTACTCAGTGGTGTATGCATGCTCTTTGCCACCCTGACCCTGTGTTGTATTACTCAGTGGTGTATGCATGCTCTTTGCCACCCTGACCCCGTGTTGTATTACTCAGTGGTGTATGCATGCTCTTTGCCACCCTGATCCTGTGTTGTATTACTCACCGGGGTATGCATGCTCTTTGCCACCCTGACCCTGTCTTGTATTACTCAGTGGTGTATGCATGCTCTTTGCCACCCTGACCCTGTCTTGTATTACTCAGTGGTGTATGCATGCTCTTTGCCACCCTGACCCTGTGTTGTATTACTCAGTGGTGTATGCATGCTCTTTGCCACCCTGATCCTGTGTTGTATTACTCAGTGGTGTATGCATGCTCTTTGCCACCCTGATCCTGTGTTGTATTACTCAGTGGTGTATGCATGCTCTTTGCCACCCTGACCCTGTCTTGTATTACTCAGTGGTGTATGCATGCTCTTTGCCACCCTGACCCTGTGTTGTATTACTCAGTGGTGTATGCATGCTCTTTGCCACCCTGACCCTGTCTTGTATTACTCAGTGGTGTATGCATGCTCTTTGCCACCCTGACCCTGTCTTGTATTACTCAGTGGTGTATGCATGCTCTTTGCCACCCTGATCCTGTGTTGTATTACTCAGTGGTGTATGCATGCTCTTTGCCACCCTGACCCTGTCTTGTATTACTCAGTGGTGTATGCATGCTCTTTGCCACCCTGACCCTGTGTTGTATTACTCAGTGGTGTATGCATGCTCTTTGCCACCCTGACCCTGTCTTGTATTACTCAGTGGTGTATGCATGCTCTTTGCCACCCTGACCCTGTCTTGTATTACTCAGTGGTGTATGCATGCTCTTTGCCACCCTGACCCTGTGTTGTATTACTCAGTGGTGTATGCATGCTCTTTGCCACCCTGATCCTGTGTTGTATTACTCAGTGGTGTATGCATGCTCTTTGCCACCCTGATCCTGTGTTGTATTACTCAGTGGTGTATGCATGCTCTTTGCCACCCTGACCCTGTCTTGTATTACTCAGTGGTGTATGCATGCTCTTTGCCACCCTGACCCTGTGTTGTATTACTCAGTGGTGTATGCATGCTCTTTGCCACCCTGACCCTGTCTTGTATTACTCAGTGGTGTATGCATGCTCTTTGCCACCCTGACCCTGTCTTGTATTACTCAGTGGTGTATGCATGCTCTTTGCCACCCTGATCCTGTGTTGTATTACTCAGTGGTGTATGCATGCTCTTTGCCACCCTGACCCTGTCTTGTATTACTCAGTGGTGTATGCATGCTCTTTGCCACCCTGACCCTGTGTTGTATTACTCAGTGGTGTATGCATGCTCTTTGCCACCCTGACCCTGTCTTGTATTACTCAGTGGTGTATGCATGCTCTTTGCCACCCTGACCCTGTCTTGTATTACTCAGTGGTGTATGCATGCTCTTTGCCACCCTGACCCTGTCTTGTATTACTCAGTGGTGTATGCATGCTCTTTGCCACCCTGATCCTGTGTTGTATTACTCAGTGGTGTATGCATGCTCTTTGCCACCCTGACCCTGTCTTGTATTACTCAGTGGTGTATGCATGCTCTTTGCCACCCTGACCCTGTGTTGTATTACTCAGTGGTGTATGCATGCTCTTTGCCACCCTGACCCTGTCTTGTATTACTCAGTGGTGTATGCATGCTCTTTGCCACCCTGACCCTGTCTTGTATTACTCAGTGGTGTATGCATGCTCTTTGCCACCCTGACCCTGTGTTGTATTACTCAGTGGTGTATGCATGCTCTTTGCCACCCTGACCCTGTCTTGTATTACTCAGTGGTGTATGCATGCTCTTTGCCACCCTGACCCTGTCTTGTATTACTCAGTGGTGTATGCATGCTCTTTGCCATCCTGCCTCTCGTATAAATTGGTTTATAACGTTGCACCTATATATTAATCAGTGGTCGGGGTCACTGGGTCGGAGGTCACTCTCTGGTGTGAGCGGAGTGGACAGGAAGGCGTCACGATTAGCCGGGATTTGTACGGCGCGGCGGCGGCGGCGGGGGGTAACGTATGCGGCGGAGGATCTGGGCGGTAATCACAAGGCGGCAGAGAAATGCTGAGTGCGGCGGGCTGCTGGAGATAGTTTTATGTCTCATTAATTCCTCCGACATTCGCAGATAATGCAGTAATCACTCACATCGCCGTCCAATTACAGCCGCTCAGCCGTGCCGCCATCACCGCCCGCGCCGGCCCAGCTCCACAAACCTCAACTTCTCGTGCTGACGACGAAATGGAAATCAGTTTGTGATTCATTAAAAACTGAAATTAGGAAACGGATACTCCCCCCCTCCCCCCCCCATACACTGGACAGCCTATCACATGTCAGGGGCCCCTGAAGAACGGGTGATAATTGGGGTCATGACACCCAGAGGGGCCCATATTGCCAATACCAGTCACAGCCAATCAGAGGCCTGACGTCTTTCCGGAGTAACATTTTATAGTGTAGGGTTCATGTTTGCTGTCCCATATTTCCAGATTAGTAGATTGTCAGCCTTGTGGTTTTCTCTATTATAAGATCTGCACAGAGCCCCGCCCCCCGCTGGGTGACTGCTGAGATAAATATTACCAATCCTCGTACTGGCCGCACCCAGGGGGCAGATATCACAGATAGTGGGCGACTCTGCCCTCTGCTGGGGAGTCCATGGAAGTGCCTCAAATACAGGACCAGGACTTCACAAATCCCCTCTGAGGAGGACCTGTCAGTCATATGACATCACAAATCCCCCTGAAGAGGACCTGTCAGTCATATGACATCACAAATCCCCCTCAAGAGGACCTGTCAGTCATATGACATCACAAATCCCCCTGAAGAGGACCTGTCAGTCATATGACATCACAAATCCCCCTGAAGAGGACCTGTCGTCATATGACATCACAAATCCCCTCTGAAGAGGACCTTTCTGTCATATGACATCACAAATCCCCTCTGAAGAGGACCTGTCAGTCATATGACATCACAAATCCCCCTGAAGAGGACCTGTCAGTCATATGACATCACAAATCCCCTCTGAAGAGGACATGTCGTCATATGACATCACAAATCCCCCTGAAGAGGACCTGTCGTCATATGACATCACAAATCCCCCTGAAGAGGATCTGTCGTCATATGACATCACAAATTCCCTCTGAAGAGGACCTGTCAGTCATATGACATCACAAATCCTCTCTAAAGAAGACCTGTCAGCCATATGACATCACAAATCCCCTCTGAAGAGGACCTTTCGTCATATGACATCACAAATCCTCTCTAAAGAAGACCTGTCAGTCATATGACATCACAAATCCCCCTGAAGAGGACCTGTCAGTCATATGACATCACAAATCCTCTCTAAAGAAGACCTGTCAGCCATATGACATCACAAATCCCCTCTGAAGAGGACCTGTCGTCATATGACATCACAAATCCTCTCTAAAGAAGACCTGTCAGTCATATGACATCACAAATCCCCCTGAAGAGGACCTGTCGTCATATGACATCACAAATCCCCCTGAAGAGGACCTGTCAGTCATATGACATCACAAATTCCCTCTGAAGAGGACCTGTCAGTCATATGACATCACAAATCCCCTCTGAAGAGGACCTGTCAGTCATATGACATCACAAATCCCCCTGAAGAAGACCTGTCAGTCATATGACATCACAAATCCCCCTGAAGAGGACCTGTCAGTCATATGACATCACAAATCCCTCTGAGGAGGACCTTTCTGTCATATGACATCACAAATCCCCTCTGAAGAGGACCTGTCAGTCATATGACATCACAAATCCCCCTGAAGAGGACCTGTAGTCATATGACATCACAAATCCCCTCTGAAGAGGACCTGTCAGTCATATGACATCACAAATCCCCCTGAAGAGGACCTGTCAGTCATATGACATCACAAATCCCCCTGAAGAGGACCTGTAGTCATATGACATCACAAATCCCCTCTGAAGAGGACCTGTCAGTCATATGACATCACAAATCCCCCTGAAGAGGACCTGTCAGTCATATGACATCACAAATCCCCCTGAAGAGGACCTGTCAGTCATATGACATCACAAATCCCTCTGAGGAGGACCTTTCTGTCATATGACATCACAAATCCCCCTGAAGAGGACCTGTCGTCATATGACATCACAAATCCCCTCTGAGGAGGACCTTTCTGTCATATGACATCACAAATCCCCTCTGAAGAGGACCTGTCAGTCATATGACATCACAAATCCCCCTGAAGAAGACCTGTCAGTCATATGACATCACAAATCCCCCTGAAGAGGACCTGTAGTCATATGACATCACAAATCCCCTCTGAAGAGGACCTGTCAGTCATATGACATCACAAATCCCCCTGAAGAGGACCTGTCGTCATATGACATCACAAATCCCCCTGAAGAGGACCTGTCGTCATATGACATCACAAATCCCCTCTGAGGAGGACCTTTCTGTCATATGACATCACAAATCCCCTCTGAAGAGGACCTGTCGTCATATGACATCACAAATCCCCTCTGAAGAGGACCTGTCAGTCATATGACATCACAAATCCCCCTGAAGAAGACCTGTCGTCATATGACATCACAAATCCCCCTGAAGAGGACCTGTCGTCATATGACATCACAAATCCCCTCTGAGGAGGACCTTTCTGTCATATGACATCACAAATCCCCTCTGAAGAGGACCTGTCAGTCATATGACATCACAAATCCCCCTGAAGAGGACCTGTCGTCATATGACATCACAAATCCCCTCTGAGGAGGACCTTTCTGTCATATGACATCACAAATCCCCTCTGAAGAGGACCTGTCAGTCATATGACATCACAAATCCCCCTGAAGAAGACCTGTCAGTCATATGACATCACAAATCCCCCTGAAGAGGACCTGTAGTCATATGACATCACAAATCCCCTCTGAAGAGGACCTGTCAGTCATATGACATCACAAATCCCCCTGAAGAGGACCTGTCGTCATATGACATCACAAATCCCCCTGAAGAGGACCTGTCGTCATATGACATCACAAATCCCCTCTGAGGAGGACCTTTCTGTCATATGACATCACAAATCCCCTCTGAAGAGGACCTGTCGTCATATGACATCACAAATCCCCTCTGAAGAGGACCTGTCAGTCATATGACATCACAAATCCCCCTGAAGAAGACCTTTCTGTCATATGACATCACAAATCCCCTCTGAAGAGGACCTGTCAGTCATATGACATCACAAATCCCCCTGAAGAAGACCTGTCAGTCATATGACATCACAAATCCCCCTGAAGAGGACCTGTAGTCATATGACATCACAAATCCCCCTGAAGAGGACCTGTCAGCCATATGACATCACAAATCCCCCCTGAAGAGGACCTGTCAGTCATTCCTGTGTTACGCACATGCGATTCTGTGCAGTGCGATTCCTGTGCGAATCACATGCGATGCAATTCAGGTGCGGAAAATAAAGGGTCCTGCACCATTTCGGGGCAGATGCAATTTGAGTTAAAAAAAATGTGTTGCTTAAATCGCACCGCACATACATCGCATATGATGTGCGCAGGAATGCAGTGCGATTCTCCTGTGGAAATCACATGCGATTCTGTGTGCTGAAATTCCTGTGCAACTCACATGTGATTCTGCGTGGTGTGAAAAAGCATTGCCGTCGCACGGCATCCACGTGATCTGCTGCGGGTGCCAATGTTAGATTATTTACACCCGCGTGGTGCGATTCCTGTGCGAATCACATGCGAAGCATCACATCAGTGTGAGCCAGTGTGAACACCCATGCGATGCGATTTAGAGGGGAAGAAAAGGTGATCTGCAGTTCTGGTACGGATACGATTTGAGCCATACGAATTGTATGGCTCAAATCGCACCGCACCACACATACATCATTCGGTGCGAATCCCATGCGATGTGACGCATCACCTCACCACAGCCTCAGAAACGCCCGCTTTTTGGCATAATTCTCTCCTAGATGATGTCCTCGCTATGACCTCCGCGACCTTTTCCTGGGGCCCCTGGATTTCCCTTTCTCTGGGGGCCCATGGATTCCCCCTCTGAGGGCCCCTGGATTCCCCTCTCTCTGGGGGCCCCTGGATTCCCCTCTCTCTGAGGGCTCCCAGATTCCCCTCTCTCTGGTGGCCCCTGGATCACCCCCTCTGGGGGCCCCGATCGCTGTGACTCTTCTCTGTAGCCTGGTGATTAGGGATGACCTCCGCGACCTTTTCCTGGGGCCCCTGGATTTCCCTCTCTCTGGGGGCCCCTGGATTCCCTCTGAGGGCCCCTGGATTCCCCTCTCTCTGAGGGCCCCCGGATTCCCCTCTCTCTCTGGGGGCCCCTGGATTCCCCCCTCTTTGGGCCCCGATCGCTGTGACTCTTCTCTGTAGCCTGGTGATTAGGGATGACCTCCGCGACCTTTTCCTGGGGCCCCTGGATTTCCCTCTCTCTGGGGGCCCCTGGATTCCCTCTGAGGGCCCCTGGATTCCCCTCTCTCTGAGGGCCCCCGGATTCCCCTCTCTCTCTGGGGGCCCCTGGATTCCCCCCTCTGGGGGCCCCGATCGCTGTGACTCTTCTCTGTAGCCTGGTGATTAGGGATGACCTCTGCGACCTTTTCCTGGGGCCCCTGGATTTCCCTCTCTCTGGGGGCCCCTGGATTCCCTCTGAGGGCCCCTGGATTCCCCTCTCTCTGAGGGCCCCCGGATTCCCCTCTCTCTCTGGGGGCCCCTGGATCACCCCCTCTGAGGGCCCCCGGATTCCCCTCTCTCTCTGGGGGCCCCTGGATTCCCCCCTCTGGGGGCCCCGATCGCTGTGACTCTTCTCTGTAGCCTGGTGATTAGGGATGAGCTCCGCGTTCGACTCCAACATCGTCTGTTCGACCGTTCGTCAAAATTCGAACAAAATGGGTCGTTCGCGCCTAAATTTCGAGTGACGCGCAACGGCCCATAATTCACTGCGGCGTTGCGCGCTGATGATTGGCCAAGCATGCACTGTGACCCCGCATGCTTGGCCAATCACAGCGCCCAAAAAACGGAGAGCCATAATTGGCCAAAGTCAGGGTGGCTTTGGCCAATTATGGCTCAGGGCTTTAGCACACGCCCCCCACTATATAAGGCCGCCTCCCGGGTGACCTCGTGTAGTGTGTTGCGGCTTCTTAGACCCGGACCAAAATGCAGGTAAAGAACTTTGCCCCTTTTTGCGATTCGGCACTGCGATGCTTTAACTGACAATTGCGCGGTCGTGCGACGCGGCTCCCAAACAAAATTGACGTCCTTTTTTCCCCACAAATAGAGCTTTCTTTTGGTGGTATTTGATCTCCTCTGCGCTTTTTATTTTTTGCGCTATAAACAAAAATAGAGCGACAATTTGAAAAAATGCAATATTTTTTACTTTTTGCTATAATAAATATCCCTCAAAAAATATATATAATTTTTTTTTTTTCCTCAGTTTAGGCCGATACGTATTCTTCTACCTATTTTTGGTAAAAATTTTGGTAAACGCAATAAGCGTTTATCGGTTGGTTTTTCGCAAAATTTATAGCGTTTACAAAATAAGGGATAGTTTTATTGCATTTTTATTAATTTTTTTTTTTTTTTTACTTCTAATGGCGGCGATCAGCGTTTTTTTTCGTGACTGCGACATTATGGCGGACACTTCGGACAATTTTGACACATTTTTGGGACAATTGTCATTTTCACAGCAAAAAAATGCATTTAAATTGCATTGTTTACTGTGAAAATGACAGTTGCAGTTTGGGAGTTAACCACAAGGGGGCGCTGTGACATTTAGTGTTCACTGTGTGTGTGTTTACAACTGTAGGGGGGTGTGGCTGTAGGTGTGACGTCATCGATCGCGTCCCCCTATAACAGGGATGACGCGATCGATGCTGCCGCCACAGAGAAGCACGGGGAAGCCACGTTTACACACGTCTCTCCCCGTTCTTCAGCTCCGGGGACCGATCGCCGCACTCCAGCGGCGATCGGGTCCGCGAGTCCCGCGGTCCCGGAGCTTCGGACCGGGTCATGGGAGCGCGCGGCGGGAGCGCGCCCGTGACCCACGGCTGGGTACTAGAAACCAACGTATATATACGTTGATGTGCCCAGCCGTGCCATTCTGCCGACGTAAATGTGCAGGAGGCGGTCCTTAAGTGGTTAAAATTTGCGTTTTTGAATTCGAACGTTCGAGTCCCATAGACTTCATGGGGGTTCTACATGTTCGCGCGAACGGTCGGACTGTTCGACGGTTCTAGTGCGAGTTGAGCTCATCCCTACTGGTGTTGTAATGCGGCTTCTCTCGGCCTCGAGTCGCATTCCTGAGGTGCGGAGATCGGGGGTCTCGGCCCGGAGATGTAAATGGCGCGATTATCGGCTGTGTGGAGGTCGGAGGTGCGGAACGGCCCCTGATTGTCTGATTCCGGCGAGCCGAGGGACTCCATCTGGAGGATCATCAACTCCAATCATCTCCGGGGGCCGTTAAGAATCTCATCTGCGCGCCGAGATATCCAATCCAATCAGACGGCGGAACGGCCAGATGACCGACTATTATCCCCGAACGTCCCGGCGCAGAGAACCGCCATTCACACCACAGGAGGCCCTGATTGCAAAATGACTCAATCCTTTTATTTCCAACACCAATCAGAAGGCAGCGGCCGCCGCGGCTCAGGCGGGATGGATGGAGTGCGGGGCCGCCATCACCGGGAATTATGGGGGGGGAGGGGGAAGAATTACTGCATGGAGGAGACACCGATCGCATACAAATCTACCAGCAGGGGGCAGAACATGAAGTGACAGCCTACAGATCTATGTGTTCTTCTCCTTTATTCATAGACAGGTCCTCTTCTCATCTCTTCATCTGCCGCATGTGGAGGGTCTGGACTTCCTTCATGAGACGCAGGCAGAGCTCATCCTGGTACGGCAGCGCCACACACTGTACAGACAGCGGCAACCCCACCCCGTCCGCCACCGCCTGCAGAGACAACGAATGAGAGGAGAGGAGACATTGAGGGAGGAGAAGAGCGGCGGCTTCACTAGAAACAGGCGTTCCCTTACTGACACGTTCCTGACCCCTGCACTCTGTACATTACACACTCCTGACCCCTGCACTCTGTACATTACACACTCCTGATCCCTGCACTCTGTACATTACACACTCCTGACCCCTGCACTCTGTACATGACACACTCCTGACCTCTGCACTCTGTACATTACACACTCCTGACCCCTGCACATTAGACTCCTGACCCCCAGCACACTGTACATCACACACTCCTGACCCCCAGCACACTGTACATCACACACTCCTGACTCCCACACCCTGTACATTACACACACTCCTTACCCCAGCAATCTATATTTTACCTACCCCTGACCTCTGCACTCTGTACATTACACACTGCTAAACTCTGCACTCTGTACATTACACACTCCTGACCTCTGCACCCTGTACATCCCTTACTCCTGTCCCCTGAAATCTGTACATTACACACTCCTGATTACCCTTCACCCTTTACAGTACAAACTCCTGACCCCTCCACATTATACACTCCTGACCCCTGCAGTCTGTACATTACTATCTCCCTCCCCCTCCTGAACCATACCAGGCCACATGCCTTCAACATAAGGGGGCACCCCCTGGCACCTTGTCCCAGTGTTGAGGACATGAGTCTCATCCCCACAGCCCTGACCTGGTGATTTTTGGAGGTCTGAGGGCAGGGGGCTTATTAAAGCCCACTTTACCTATAAGAATCCTCATTACATTGAGGGACGGTGACATGTGCCCCCACCAGCAGACCCCTACAACCACCAGGACAGGTTTGGGGCATGGGGGTCTTCTCATCATCAACAAAAGGGTCCCCCCTGACGAGTGCCCCCCTTTATGTTAAGAACATGTGGATCTGGTATGGTTCAGGAGGGCGGGCGGGCGGGGGACATGCGCATCTCCTCGCCTTTCCTGGCCTGCCGGAATGCTGATTGGCTCTGGGCTCTGCCTTGTAGCCCCCAATTATTTCATGTCTCATTCCCGTGTGCAGAAAATATTGGTGGTGGAAAAGTTTCATTCTTTAGAAATGTCCAGCGGTGTATGTGTGTCTGTGGGACTCTCGGTGTGGCACAGTCTGACCCTATAGGACTTTGTTCTGTGTATAGGGTGCTGGGTCACAAGCTGGGCCCCTTTATACATGTCCATTGCTACTGTTCTCCCTATACTGTCCCAGGAGATCATTTCCAGATCATTTCCAGTCCTATCAATGACCCCGGAGGGGGAGGAAGAGCCCACCCAAAGGTCCTCTCTCAGTATCAACACTTGGAGACAATTTCTATGACCCTACAAAGAGTCAAAGATTTTGCCCTGAGGTTGGAGAGAGGCTAACCCACTGAGCTGCTACCCAGGGGTAAGGGGAGTGGTTCATCAGTAAATTGTATTCACCTGTAGGGATCTGCTGCCCTCTACTGTCTGCTAATGGCAGTAAATATAGTACGTGTGCACTTCCTGTCTATAGGATGTTGGGTAAAAAACCCCAGAAGGAGGCAGTAAAGACAGAGAGAGAAAGTGTCAGTCACATGTCCTGTCCATGGCAGTTTCTGTCGTTGAATTGTCCTGGAGGTCCTGTTCTGGGTGGGGAGTGGAGGTCCTGTCCTGGGTGGGGAGTGGAGGTCCTGTCCTGGGTGGGGAGTGGAGGTCCTGTCCTGGGTGGGGAATGGGGGAGTGGAGGTCCTGTTCTGGGTGGGGAGTGGAGGTTGTGTCCTGGGTGGGGAGTGGGAGAGTGGAGGTCCTGTTCTGGGTGGGGAGTGGAGGTCCTGTCCTGGGTGGGGAGTGGAGGTCCTGTCCTGGGTGGGGAGTGGGGGAGTGGAGGTCCTGTTCTGGGTGGGGAGTGGAGGTCCTGTCCTGGGTGGGGAGTGGAGGTCCTGTCCTGGGTGGGGAGTGGAGGTCCTGTCCTGGGTGGGGAATGGGGGAGTGGAGGTCCTGTTCTGGGTGGGGAGTGGAGGTTGTGTCCTGGGTGGGGAGTGGGAGAGTGGAGGTCCTGTTCTGGGTGGGGAGTGGAGGTCCTGTCCTGGGTGGGGAGTGGGGGAGTGGAGGTCCTGTTCTGGGTGGGGAGTGGAGGTCCTGTCCTGGGTGGGGAGTGGAGGTCCTGTCCTGGGTGGGGAGTGGGGGAGTGGAGGTCCTGTTCTGGGTGGGGAGTAGGGGAATGGAGGTCCTGTCCTGGGTGGGGAATGGAGGTCCTGTCCTGGGTGGGGAGTGGAGGTCCTGTCCTGGGCAGGGGGTGGGGGAGTGGAGGTTCTGTCCTGGGTGGGGAGTGGAAGTCCTGTCCTGGGTGGGGAGTGGAGGTCCTGTCTTGGGTGGGGAGTGGAGGGCCTGTCCTGGGTGGGGAGTGGAGGTCCTGTCCTGGGCAGGGGGTGGGGGAGTGAAGATCCTGTCCTGGGTGGGGGGTGGAGGGCCTGTCCTGGGTGGGAGTGGAGGTCATGTCCTGGGCAGGGGGTGGGGGAGTGGAGATCCTGTCCTGGATGGGGGGTGGAGGGCCTGTCCTGGGTGGGAGTGGAGGTTATGTCCTGGGTGGGGAGTGGGGGAATGGAAGTCCTGTCCTGGGTGGGGAGTGGGGGTGTGGAGGTCCTGTCCTGGGTGGGGAGTTGGAGAGTGGAGGTCCTGTCCTGGTTGGGGATTGGAGGTCCTGTCCTGGGCAGGGGGTGGGGGAGTGGAGATCCTGTCCTGGGTGGGGGGTGGAGGGCCTGTCCTGGGTGGGGAGTGGAGGTCCTGTCCTGGGCAGGGGGTGGGGGAGTGAAGATCCTGTCCTGGGTGGGGGGTGGAGGGCCTGTCCTGGGTGGGAGTGGAGGTCATGTCCTGGGTGGGGAGTGGAGGTCCTGTCCTGGGTGGGGAGTGGAGGTCCTGTCCTGGGCAGGGGGTGGGGTAGTGGAGGTCCTGTCCTGGGTGGGGGGTGGAGGGCCTGTCCTGGGTGGGAGTGGATGTCATGTCCTGGTAGGGGAGTGGAGGTCCTGTCCTGGGTGGGGAGTGGAGGTCCTGTCCTGGGCAGGGGGTGGGGGAGTGGAGGTCCTGTCCTGGGTGGGGAGTGGAGGTCCTGTCCTGGGTGGGGAGTGGAGGTCCTGTCCTGGGCAGGGGGTGGGGGAGTGGAGGTCCTGTCCTGGGTGGGGGGTGGAGGGCCTGTCCTGGGTGGGAGTGGAGGTCATGTCCTGGGTGGGGAGTGGGGGAATGGAGGTCCTGTCCTGGATGGGGAGTGGAGGTCCTGTCCTGGGCAGGGGGTGGGGGAGTGGAGGTCCTGTCCTGGGTGGGGAGTGGAGGTCCTGTCCTGGGTGGGGAGTGGAGGCCCTGTCCTGGGCAGGGGGTGGGGGAGTGGAGGTCCTGTCCTGGGTGGGGGGTGGAGGGCCTGTCCTGGGTGGGAGTGGAGGTCATGTCCTGGGTGGGGAGTGGGGGAATGGAGGTCCTGTCCTGGGTGGGGAGTGGAGGTCCTGTCCTGGGCAGGGGGTGGGGGAGTGGAGGTCCTGTCCTGGGTGGGGGGTGGAGGGCCTGTCCTGGGTGGGAGTGGAGGTCATGTCCTGGGTGGGGAGTGGGGGAATGGAGGTCCTGTCCTGGGTGGGGAGTGGAGGTTCTGTCCTGGGCAGGGGGTGGGGAGTGGAGGTCCTGTCCTGGGTGGGGGGTGGAGGGCCTGTCCTGGGTGGGAGTGGAGGTCATGTCCTGGGTGGGGAGTGGGGGAATGGAGGTCCTGTCCTGGGTGGGGAGTGGAGGTCCTGTCCTGGGCAGGGGGTGGGGGAGTGGAGGTCCTGTCCTGGGTGGGGGGTGGAGGGCCTGTCCTGGGTGGGAGTGGAGGTCATGTCCTGGGTGGGGAGTGGGGGAATGGAGGTCCTGTCCTGGATGGGGAGTGGAGGTCCTGTCCTGGGCAGGGGGTGGGGGAGTGGAGGTCCTGTCCTGGGTGGGGAGTGGAGGTCCTGTCCTGGGTGGGGAGTGGAGGCCCTGTCCTGGGCAGGGGGTGGGGGAGTGGAGGTCCTGTCCTGGGTGGGGGGTGGAGGGCCTGTCCTGGGTGGGAGTGGAGGTCATGTCCTGGGTGGGGAGTGGGGGAATGGAGGTCCTGTCCTGGGTGGGGAGTGGAGGTCCTGTCCTGGGCAGGGGGTGGGGGAGTGGAGGTCCTGTCCTGGGTGGGGGGTGGAGGGCCTGTCCTGGGTGGGAGTGGAGGTCATGTCCTGGGTGGGGAGTGGGGGAATGGAGGTCCTGTCCTGGGTGGGGAGTGGAGGTTCTGTCCTGGGCAGGGGGTGGGGAGTGGAGGTCCTGTCCTGGGTGGGGGGTGGAGGGCCTGTCCTGGGTGGGAGTGGAGGTCATGTCCTGGGTGGGGAGTGGGGGAATGGAGGTCCTGTCCTGGGTGGGGAGTGGAGGTCCTGTCCTGGGCAGGGGGTGGGGGAGTGGAGGTCCTGTCCTGGGTGGGGGGTGGAGGGCCTGTCCTGGGTGGGAGTGGAGGTCATGTCCTGGGTGGGGAGTGGGGGAATGGAGGTCCTGTCCTGGGTGGGGAGTGGAGGTCCTGTCCTGGGCAGGGGGTGGGGGAGTGGAGGTCCTGTCCTGGGTGGGGGAATGGAGGTCCTGTCCTGGGTGGGGAATGAAAGTCCTGTCCTGGGTGGAAGCTCTGCCATCTTCATTGTCGATTCCACTCTCCCACCTTTCTTCTGGTTCTCTTATTTACCTATAAAAGAGGCCACACACCTTCTTGAAGCAGTTGTCCCAGCTGTCATCACTGTATCCGGTGTAATGTCTCAGGGAATTCTCATCTTCTTTGGTGACAAAACCAACGGGCACCACCCCGGCCGGGAACTGGAGCACATTGTACAGCATGGTGTAGCTGATAGCGGCTGAAAGAGAAGACATTATGGGTCAGTGATGGAGAACCTTGGCACCCCAGATGTTTTGGAACTACATTTCCCATGATGCTTCCCTACACTGCAGAGTGCATGAGTATCATGGGAAATGTAGTTCCAAAACATCTGGGATGCCAAGGTTCGCCATCACTGTTATAGGTGGAGTCATGTGGAGTCGTGACCACGCCCCTCTACCGGTCTCCACCACACTCATGTGGAGTCATTCGACTTTCTCTACCTCTCTCCGCCGGTCTCCACCACATTAGAGGACACGTGGGTGGGCATGCATGATCTGACCAGCCGCAGAACCTCAGAACACAAAGGATGGACACTTCAAGTTCAGAATTATCAGTGGAGACGTTACAGTGCCCTTCATCCAAAGCCGAGACCCTCCATCTCTGTCCTCTGAGAGGTTCTACTGATGCTTCGTACACACGACCGCTTTTTCCGTCGGGAAAACTCCCATCACAGGTTTTGGCCGGGAAAACCGGCCGTGTGTATGCCCCAACCACCGGGAAACCCAGCGGGGAAAAATGAGAACATGCTCCCTTTTTTTCCTGCCGGGATTCATGCCGGTTTTTAAGCCGGCAGTTTACCTCTGGGGAAAACCTGCGGGGGAACTAAACGGCACCCCTGACGTATCCCAGTGAAACCGACATTCCTGGCCCTCAGCCAGAGCTGGTACAAGAGGGGGGCGGAAGGGACGGATGCC
Source organism: Rana kukunoris (assembly GCA_029574335.1). Taxonomy (NCBI): domain Eukaryota; kingdom Metazoa; phylum Chordata; class Amphibia; order Anura; family Ranidae; genus Rana; species Rana kukunoris. Next base: position 31,264 of record JAJQKJ010001933.1, on the reverse strand, counting down.
CTGGGCGGTACAATTTATTGGGGGTGGGGCGCAGTGAAGTGTCCTACTCAGCCGTCATTAAATGGCGGCCCGCGGTCCTTGTAGCTTCTGCCCGGACCGCCAGGCAGCCAGTATAGTACCAGTCATTGGTTTGCTGGGGCCAATGACGTCACGTGTGTGCGCCCCGCCTCCTGCTCCTCCTCACTGTGGCTCTCGCTCTCTCCCGGCCGGGAGTGACGTCGCGCCCTGCCCCCCTGCTCCTGGCTCTCATGCGAGGTATATCTTGCAGCTTCTGCCCCCCCCCCCCCTCCCCCGCAGCTCTCCAAATGTGCTCTCTCCTGCCCTCAAGGTATGTGGGCATAATCTGTTAAGGTGTATACCGATGGGCAGAATTTGTTAAGGTGCACACTGGTGGGCATATTTTGTTAAGGGGCACACATTTTGTTGTGCCCATCAGCATGCTATTTATTTTATGTTAAGGGGAACTCTGATGGGCATATTTTATTTTAAGAGCGACACTGATGGGTACATTTTATGTTCAGTGGCACGGTGGTGGGCACAACAAAATGTGCCCATCAGCATGCCCCTTAACGTAAAATGTACCCATCAGAGTGCCTCCTAACATAAAATAAGGGTCATGCAGATGGGCACATTTTATTTGAAGGGGACACGCTGATGGGCACATGTTATGTTAGTGGGGGTACGCTGATGGGCACATATTATGTTAAGAGGGCACTCTGACGGGGAAACCTGAAGTGATGGGGACACCTGATGTAAGGGGGAACTCTAACAGGAATACCTAATCTAAAAGGGGCACTCTGATGGGGAAACCTGATGTAAGGGGCACATTGATGGGGACACCTGATGTAAGGGGCACTCTGATGGGGACACCTGATGTAAGGGGCACTCTGATGGGGACACCTGATGTGAAGGGGCACTCTGATGGGGACACCTGATGTGAAGGGGCACTCTGATGGGGACACCTGATGTGAAGGGGCATTCTGATGGAGACACCTGATGTAAGGGGCACTCTGATGGGGACACCTGATGTGAAGGGGCACTCTGATGGGGACACCTGATGTAAGGGGCACTCTGATGGGGACACCTGGTGTGAAGGGGCACTCTGATGGGGACACCTGATGTGAAGGGGCACTCTGATGGAGACACCTGATGTAAGGGGCACTCTGATGGGGACACCTGATGTGAAGGGGCATTCTGATGGGGACACCTGATGTGAAGGGGAACTCTGATGGGGACACCTGATGTGAAGGGGCATTCTGATGGAGACACCTGATGTAAGGGGCACTCTGATGGGGACACCTGATGTGAAGGGGCACTCTGATGGGGACACCTGATGTAAGGGGCACTCTGATGGGGACACCTGGTGTGAAGGGGCACTCTGATGGGGACACCTGATGTGAAGGGGCACTCTGATGGAGACACCTGATGTAAGGGGCACTCTGATGGGGACACCTGATGTGAAGGGGCATTCTGATGGGGACACCTGATGTGAAGGGGAACTCTGATGGGGACACCTGATGTGAAGGGGCACTCTGATGGGGACACCTGATGTAAGGGGCACTCTGATGGGGACACCTGATGTGAAGGGGCACTCTGATGGGGACACCTGATGTGAAGGGGCACTCTGATGGGGACACCTGATGTGAAGGGGCATTCTGATGGAGACACCTGATGTAAGGGGCACTCTGATGGGGACACCTGATGTGAAGGGGCACTCTGATGGGGACACCTGATGTAAGGGGCACTCTGATGGGGACACCTGGTGTGAAGGGGCACTCTGATGGGGACACCTGATGTGAAGGGGCACTCTGATGGAGACACCTGATGTAAGGGGCACTCTGATGGGGACACCTGATGTGAAGGGGCATTCTGATGGGGACACCTGATGTGAAGGGGAACTCTGATGGGACACCTGATGTGAAGGGGCATTCTGATGGAGACACCTGATGTAAGGGGCACTCTGATGGGGACACCTGATGTGAAGGGGCACTCTGATGGGGACACCTGATGTGAAGGGGCACTCTGATGGGGACACCTGGCACTCTGTGAACCTGGTGTGAAGGGGCACTCTGATGGGGACACCTGATGTGAAGGGGCACTCTGATGGAGACACCTGATGTAAGGGGCACTCTGATGGGGACACCTGATGTGAAGGGGCATTCTGATGGGGACACCTGATGTGAAGGGGAACTCTGATGGGGACACCTGATGTGAAGGGGCACTCTGATGGGGACACCTGATGTGAAGGGGCACTCTGATGGGGACACCTGATGTGAAGGGGCACTCTGATGGGGACACCTGATGTAAGGGGCACTCTGATGGGGACACCTGGTGTGAAGGGGCACTCTGATGGGGACACCTGATGTGAAGGGGCACTCTGATGGAGACACCTGATGTAAGGGGCACTCTGATGGGGACACCTGATGTGAAGGGGCATTCTGATGGGGACACCTGATGTGAAGGGGAACTCTGATGGGGACACCTGATGTGAAGGGGCACTCTGATGGGGACACCTGATGTGAAGGGGCATTCTGATGGAGACACCTGATGTAAGGGGCACTCTGATGGGGACACCTGATGTAAGGGGCACTCTGATGGGGACACCTGGTGTAAGGGGCACTCTGATGGGGACACCTGGTGTGAAGGGGCACTCTGATGGGGACACCTGATGTGAAGGGGCACTCTGATGGAGACACCTGATGTAAGGGGCACTCTGATGGGGACACCTGGTGTGAAGGGGCACTCTGATGGGGACACCTGATGTGAAGGGGCACTCTGATGGGGAAACCTGATGTGAAGGGGCACTCTGATGGGGACACCTGATGTGAAGGGGCACTCTGATGGGGACACCTGATGTGAAGGGGCATTCTGATGGGGACATTGATCCTTTCTTAAAAACTGGGGGGGGGGGGGCCGCAGTTTGCCATCTTTGCCCTGGGCACCAAATGGCCTTGTACCAGCACTGCCCCCAGTCTCGGTGTCTGCAGATCACCAATACACATTACATGGCTGGATTAGAGACAACCACCTGGGAACTATGTAGGGGGGGGGGGGGGGGGGGGGTCTGAAAGGATCCAGAGAAGAGGAAAGGTCACCACACTTCAGAGTTCCCATCCCCCCCTTTATAGGGCCCATTGGAATTCCCACATACATGCTGAAATCTGACCCTACAATCTCAATCTATGTAATATGAGGACCAGGGGCGGACTGACAACTCATGGGGACCCCGGGTAATAGGAGATTATGGGGCCCCCGGGCAATAGGAGATTATGGGGCCCCCAGGCAATAGAAGTTTATGGGGCCCCCGGACAATAGGAGATTATGGGGCCACCAGGCAATAGGAGATTATGGGGCCACCAGGCAATAGGAGATTATGGGGCCTCGGAGGCAATAGGAGATTATGGGGCCCCCATGCAATAGGAGATTATAGGGCCCCGGGCAATAGGAGATTATGGGGCCCCCGGGCAATAGGAGATTATGGGGCCCCCAGGCAATAGGAGAATATGGGGCCCCCAGGCAATAGGAGATTGTGGGGCCTCGAAGGCAGCTTGCCCGAATGGTCAGTCCATCGCTGATGAGGACCAACGCCAATGATTGGCTCAGTTTGTACCCCACCAGGCAGACCCTTTCTCTCTATAATTGGTGGTAGATGTGAAGAAGATTGTAATGTGTGTGATGAGATTTAATGAACAAGCTCCTCCCATCCAGACAGCCATGACACAGAACCTACCTAGAAGTTTCCCCGGGTATCCAATGTTGAAGGCGGGACCTAACATGGGACAAAGGACGGCGTCCAGATTCAGCTTCTTCCATTCCCTGATGAACTCCGCCTGATATTCCTGGAGGAGACAACACAACGCCTTACCACCACAGAAGCTGAGTCTTGCCAAAGGCAGAGGCGGCTTTTTAATTAGGCAAATTAGGCGGTCGCCTAAGGCCTCACACTCACAGGGGCCCTGCGACCGCCTAATTTGCCTACTGAAGGAAGAGGAGCACTGGCGTAGCGTGGACAGCCGGTAGACCCACGCTCCACCTTTATCATGTGATGTCTAAGAATGGGGGATGAGGGGATAAGGTGAAGAAAGTGGAGAAATCACAGAATTAGGACAGATCTCATGTGTGACCGCCAGACTCCGGGACCCTCACCTGCAGGGCCACATGGTCCATCCAGTGTTCCTGTATAGATCTGCATAGAGGAAGCACAGATTAGTCACTCAGAAATCTTCAGATTGTCCTCCATCCCCCTCTCTGACATTTTTAGCCCCCAGAAACCCCCCCCCCCATAATGTGCCTGAGAAAAGGGACCCCTAAAACTGAGTGGGCCCCTAGAAAGTCACATTCAAGGGGTGCCTAGAGAGATGTTTATTTTTTTCTATACTTATTGCCCATAAGAGGAATTCAGAGCTGTCCTAAAGGTGTACAAACTCCTCCCACATCACGTCTGACCAAAAAATAAAGGCGCCCCGAAGGTGGGAGGAGGTGGGAGGCTCACCTGGGTCCGGCTACGGAGTGGATAACTCTAGAGATCCTGGGAGCCTGCAAAATATTCCCAATAAAAGATCAAAGAAACCATCATCATCATCATCAGATGCAAACAATGCGGAGCAGACCCAGCTATTAGAGGGCCCAAAGGGGCCCCAATGGTGGGGAAAGAACACAGTATGGGATTGCTGGTAGTGTGAGGAGACTCCTCATCCTCGTGACCAACATCGACCCTGAGTCTAGATGTGGGGGGCCTATTACTTATGGGGAAAGAGCTTGGTTGGGGGGTTTGGTGCCAACCGATTCCAAAAGAGCAACAGTTTCACTATCTCAATGAATTTGTGAATATGATCATTGATAATGATAAGAATTTCAATTTATCAAATCCACCATCTCCTCCATCCCAACCATCCAAATCACCATCACCTCCATCCATGATCCAATCACCATCATCCGCCCTCCATCCAATCCAATCACCATCACCTCCATGCCAATCCAAATCACCATCACCTCCTTTCCAATTCCAATCACCATCACCTCCATCCAATCCAAATCACCATCACCTCCATCCAATCCAATCACCATCCTCTCCATCCCAACCAATCCAAAATCACCATCACCTCCATCCAATCCAATCACCATCACCTCCATCCAATCCAAATCACCATCACCTCCATCCAATCCATAATCACCATCACCATCCATCCAATCCAATCACCATCACCTCCATCCAATCCAATCCAATCCACCATCACCATCCTCTCCATAATCCACCATCACCTCCATAATCCAAATCACCATCACCTCCATCCAATCCAATCCCAACCACCATCCTCTCCATCCCCAACCAATCCAAAATCACCATCACCTCCATCCAATCCAATCACCATCACCTCCATCCAATCCAATCACCATCCAACCTCCATCACAATCCAAAATCACCATCACCTCCATAATCCAATGAACCATCACCTCCATCCAATCCAATCACCATCACCTCCATCCAATCCAATCACCATCACCTCCATCCAATCCAATCACCTGCCCTCACCTCCATCCAATCCAATCACCAATCATCCCTCTCCTCCATCCAAATCCAATCCATCCTCCATCCCAACCACCATCACCATCCTGATTGAATTGTGTAGTCCATCCAATCCAACCATCACCTCCTCACATGACACCATCACCTCCATCCAATCCAATCCAATCGAGAATACCATCCTCTCCACCCAATGACCATTTGATAATGATCCATCCAATCCTCCATCCTCTCCATCCCAACCAATCCAAATCACCATCACCTCCATCCAATCCTCCATCCCAACCAATCCAAATCACCATGACCTCTCCATCCCAACCAATCCAAATCACCAGCATCTCCATCCAATCCAATCACCATCACCTCCATCCTCTCCATCCAATCCCTCCATCCTCTCCATCCCAACCAATCCAAACGACAATCCAAAATCACCATCACCTCCATCCAATTCCTCCATCCCAACCAATCCAAATCACCATCCTCTCCATCCCATGATGAACCATTGATCCAAATCACCAGCATCTCCATCCAATCCAATCACCATCACCTCCATCCTCTCCATCCAATCCTCCATCCTCTCCATCCCATGATGAGAATGAAACCAATCCAAATCACCAGCATCTCCATCCAATCCAATCACCATCACCTCCATCACCCTCCATCCAATCCTCCATCCTCTCCATCCCAACCAATCCAAATCACCATCACCTCCATCCAATCCAATCACCATCACCTCCATCCAATCCAATTCACCATCACCTCCATCAATAAGAATGAATCACCATCACCTCCATCCAATCCAAATCACCATCACCTCCATCCAATCCAATCACCATCACCTCCATCCAATCCAATCACCATCACCTCCATCCAATCCAATCCAATCCACCATCACCATCACCTCCTGATCCATCCAATCCACCATCACCTCCATCCAATCCAAATCACCATCACCTCCATCCAATGATAAGAATCACCATCCTCTCCATCCCAACCAATCCAAATCACCATCACCTCCATCCAATCCAATCACCATCACCTCCATCCAATCCAATCACCATCACCTCCATCCCAACCAATCCAAATCACCATCACCTCCATCCAATCCAATCACCATCACCTCCATCCAATCCAATCACCATCACCTCCATCCCAACCAATCCAATCACCATCACCTCCATCCAATCCAATCACCATCACCTCCATCCAATCCAATCACCATCACCTCCATCCAATCCAATCCTCCACCATCACCATCCTCTCCATCCAATCCACCATCACCTCCATCCCATCCACCATCAATCCAATCCAATCCAATCTACCATCCTCTCCACCCAATCCACCATCCTCTAATCCAATCCTCCATCCTCTCCATCCCAACCAATCCATGAAGAAATCACCATCAATCCAATGATCCCAACCAATCCAAATCACCATCCTCTCCATCCCAACCAATCCAAATCACCAGCATCTCCATCCAATCCAATCACCATCACCTCCATCCTGACGAGCTCCATCCAATCCTCCATCCTCTCCATCCCAACTGCGAGTATGAATCCAAATGAGAGACCATCACCTCCATCCAATCCAATCACCATCACCTCCATCCAATCCAATCACCATCACCTCCATCCAATCCAATCACCATCACCTCCATCCAATCCATCACCATCCTCTCCATCCCAACCAATCCAAATCACCATCACCTCCATCCAATCCAATGATAAGAATGAAGAGACCATCACCTCCATCCAATCCAATCACCATCACCTCCATCCAATCCAAATCACCATCACCTCCATCCAATCCAATCACCATCACCTCCATCCAATCCAATCACCATCACCTCCATCCAATCACCATCACCTCCATCCAATCCAATCACCATCACCTCCATCCAATCCAATCACCATCAATCCAATCCAATCACCATCACCTCCATCCAATCCAATCCAATCCACCATCACCATCCTCTCCATCCAATCCACCATCACCTCCATCCCATCCACCATCACCTCCATCCAATCCAATCCAATCTACCATCCTCTCCACCCAATCCACCATCCTCTACATCCAATCCTCCATCCTCTCCATCCCAACCAATCCAAATCACCATCACCTCCATCCAATCCTCCATCCCAACCAATCCAAATCACCATCCTCTCCATCCCAACCAATCCAAATCACCAGCATCTCCATCCAATCCAATCACCATCACCTCCATCCTCTCCATCCAATCCTCCATCCTCTCCATCCCAACCAATCCAAATCACCATCACCTCCATTTAATCCAATCCAATCAAATCTACCATCCTCTCCATCATGATAATGACAGGAGAATGAATTGAATCCAATCCAAATCACCAGCATCCAACCAATCCATCCTCCATCCAATCCACACATCACCATCCAATCCACCATCATCCATCCATAATGATCCAATCATCCATCCATCCAATCCAATCCAATCCATCATCCATCCAATCCATCCAATCAATCACCATCATCCTCCATCCAATCCAAGCACAATCAATCCAATCCCATCCAATGACCATCCTCCTCCAATCCAAATCACCATCCTCTCCATCCAATCCACCATCCATCCCAATCCAATCCACCATCCTCAATCCAATCCAATCCATCCATCCACCATCTCCATCCAAATCCACATCCATCATCTCTCCATCCATCTCAATCCACATCACATCCATCACAATAATCCACCATGAATCTTTAATCCATCCCTCTCCAATCCAATCCAAATCACCATAACAATTCCCATCCAATCCATTCAACTCCAAATCACCATCCTCAACCAATCCAATCACATCCATCATCCACTCACATCACCACCATCCAACTCTACCATCACCCAATCTCCACCATCCAATCCATAAATAATCATCACCTCATCCATCCAATACCATCCATCCAATCCACCATCATCTCCATCCATGCTGTCCAATGCAACTCACTCACCATCCTCTCCATCCAATCCAATTCAATCTAAATCACCATCACCTTCATACAATCCAACTCACTCACCATCACCTCCATCCAATCTACCCAATCCACCATCACCTCCATCAAATCTATCCAATCCACCATCCTCTCCATCCAATCCAATCCAAATCACCATCGCCTCCATCGAATCCACCATCACCTCCATCACATCTATCCAATCCAACTCACTCACCAACACCTCCATCCAATCCAATCCAAATCAGCAACACCTCCATCCAATCTACCCAATCCATTTCACCATAACCTCCATCTAATCTACCCCATCCAATCCAATACACCATCACCTTTATCCAATCTACCCAATCCAATCCACCATCACCTTCATCCAATCTACCCAATCCAATCCACCATCACCTCCATCCAATCCACCCAATCCACTTCACCATCACCTCTATCCAATCTACCCACTGCAAATCACCATCTCCTCTATCCAATCCAATCCACCATCACCTCCATCCAATCCACCCAATCCACTTCACCATCACCTCTATCCAATCTACCTACTGCAAATCACCATCACCTCTATCCAATCCAATTCACCATCACCTCTTTTCAATCTACCCAATCCAATCCACCATCACCTCCATCCAATCTACCCAATCCACTTCACCATAACCTCCATCCAATAAACCCAATCCACTTCACCATAACCTCTATCCAATAAACCCAATCCATGTAACCATCACCTCCGTTCAATCTACCCAATCCACTTCACCATCACCTCAATTCAATCTATCCAATCCAACTCACCATTACCTCAAACCAATCTACCTACTCAAAATCTCCATCACCTCCATCTAATCCACCCAATCCACTTCACCATCACCTCCATCTAATCCACCCAATCCACTTCACCATCACCTCCATCCAATCTACCCAATGCAACTCACCATTACCTCCATCCAAACCACTTCACCATCACCTCCGTCCAATCTACCCAATCCAATCCACCATCACCTCCATCTTTAAGTTCTCCATCTCTTCCTTCCAGTTTATGTCCCTTCCATCTGGTCCACCATTCCCTTCATTCTGTCCACCATCCCTTCTTACCAAGTTACCGTCCCTGCCATCTGGTCTTCCAACACTTTATCCCATCCCACCATCCCTTTCTTCCAGTTTACTGTCCAGGTCTTCCATCCTTTTCTTCCATTTTAGTGTCCCCTCTGCTTGATTCACTATTCTCTTCATCCAGTCCACAACTCCATCCTTCCAGTTCTCAGTTACCTTTGTCCAGGTGAGAGGACTCTGTGTCTAGTCCACCATTCCTTTTATCCAACCTACCATCCCTTCCTTCCAGTTTACTGTCCTCTCTGTCTAGCTCAGTGCCTCCTCCACCTTGTTCATCATTTACTTCATCCATTTCACCATCTATTCTTTCTAGGTGACTGTCCCTTCTATCTGGCCCACCCTTCCCTTCATCTCAGCCACCATTCCTTTCTTCCAGTTTACTGTCCCTCTTATCTGGTCTTCCAACTCTGCATCTCCAAGAAGGATGTGCTATCTGCATCACCAAAGGAAGTAGACCAGGGATCCTCAATCTATTGTTTCGGAACTACACATCCCATGAGGCATGGTATATCTCTGACATTCACAGACATGACTATGCATGATGGGTGTAATGGTATGGCCCGTGGGACCCAGAGGCTCTTGCAGGGTGTGGGGTACTCCTGTTTCAGCTTCACCAATGACTCTTGTGTCTAGGATTATCCTATGTCCACTAGGGGCATAGGATGACTGAGAAATGATATCATGGATTACATGAGATGCGACAGTAATGATAATTCACAATGTATTGCATGATATCTTGAAATATTACAGGTGGTTAATTCTGAACCCAACAGGTCAATAGGACAGTGATTTATTAATGTGGGAACACAGACGGTTAAGGGGGTAATTAAGTCTGCTACTGTCATGTAAACGAGGCTTAGCCTGGCTTCTAAAGACCTTTTCATTGTGTAATGCTAATTAACACTGTATTGTGTGAAAGTTCTATTGATGATAATGTGTGTTGTGAGTTAGCACAATCTAAAAGGTCAGATGTCTGGACTTATGTTTACTAAAAGAATGTGTATTGTATAGAAGGTGAGAAAAGCTGGAGTCTTGATGTCTGACTTGTCAGCTGTAGCTAATTAGCTCATGTGGTTTGTGTTAGACCCAGTGTCAGAAAGTCTACCCAAGATAATGTGTATTGGAGGCTTGTTAGTACACATTGTATGACGTTGTGGGTGAAGTTAAGCCATTGTTATTTTATTACTGACTGTATATAAGAAGCCCGAGTTTACCATTAAAGATCTATCTGTTTGGAACCAGAGAACAGAGCTATGTGTCTCGTTTCTGGGGAATCTTATGGGCCGTGTTCGTCTGCTGGATTGTGGAGTGTCGATAAGCTGTCTTGGATTGGTGGAATGGAATATCGTAAATGGCGCTAACCCCTGACCGTTACAATGGGAATTGTAGTTCCTGAACAACTGGGGGGCCACAGTTTGAAGACCCCTGAGGTAGACGCTCTATAATCTCCTGATATCCGGGGGTGTTATATCGCCCCATCTTGCTCTCTGAAGTTCCCTGTTCCAATCCGATTACTAGAGAAGGAACTTCACCATGGCATTTTGATGCCTACATGGGCCTCTGTAGCCCCGTACCCCCAGATGTCACCCAATGACCCCCAGCCTTCTCTGCAATTTTCTATCACCGTTTTTAAATAATCTTTCTAAACATGTCATACAATTATCGATTTTCATCACTTTTTACATTTTTGGAAGGTGCTAAAAGTGGATAACACTGTCTAGGTTGGGGAATTCAGTATTAATGATGATAGGCAAAAGAAAAGTATGTGAGGAAAGAATGAATGAATGATCGAATGAATGAATCAATCAGTGATAAGCAGAAAGCCATGGGCTCCTCCAATGGGTACACTCCCTCTGCTCACTATGGGCCGGAGGAGGAAGGAGTAGGTTTTCGTCAGAAAGGCCGGGAAGTTGTACTGGGAGGCGCTTTCAGCCAAGTGGACGTCCACAATGTTCTCCTTACTGGAAATAAACAGAAGAGACAAAACATCAGTCCTGTGCGGGGATTTCCATGCAAACTGGTAAAGTGGTCAACTTTAGGAAGGGGGTTCTTTTACTCAGTGGCGGTGCGTCCATAGTGGGCGCAGGAGCGCCGCCCCCTCTCTCCTGCACCCGTCACTCAACCATCTATTGTCGCCGCTGCCGCCCCCTATTCAGGTGTCCGGCCCCCTGTTGAACGCCGACCATCTGAATTACAGCGGTGGGGGTGTTTTGGAAGTGCCTGATTAGAGCAGCCTGCGGCTGTGCGTTCTCTGTTTGAACAATGCTGTGTTATGTAATTGCTTCCCTAACACTGACCTGCCTCTCAGCCAATCAGGTGCACTGGGTCTGGTTACCGGTCACCTGATTGGCTAAAGCGACAGGTGCTGTGATTGGATGCCTATCAGGCGTCCAAATATAGCAGAGATGACATCGAGGACGGGAGTAAATATCGCGGACTCGGAGGAGGATGCCGCTGACCCAAAAAGGTAAGTGCCGGGCGGGGGGAGAAAACTGGCTGCATTTTATGTGCAAACTTTCTGCACTTGACGGGGGGAAACTGGCTGCACTTGACGGGGGCAAACTGGCTGCACTTGACGGGGGCAAACTGGCTGCACTTGACGGGGGCAAACTGGCTGCACTTGACGGGGGCAAACTGGCTGCACTTGACGGGGGCAAACTGGCTGCACTTGCCGGGGGCAAACTGGCTGCACTTGACGGGGGCAAACTGGCTGCACTTGACGGGGGCAAACTGGCTGCATTTCACGGGGAAACTGGCTGCATTTTAGGGGGGGAACTGGCTGCATTTTAGGGGGGGAACTGGCTGCATTTGAGGGGGGGCTGGCTGCATTTGAGGGGGGGACTGCCTGCATTTGAGGGGGAAACTGGCTGCATTTAAGGGGGGGACTGGCTGCATTTAAGGGGGGGACTGGCTGCATTTGAGGGGGGGACTTGCTGCATTTGAGGGGGGGACTTGCTGCATTTGAGGGGGGAGACTGGCTGCATTTGAGAGGGGAGACTGGCTGCATGAGGGGGGGACTTGAGGGGGGGACTGGCTGCATTTGAGGGGGGGACTGGCTGCATTTGAGGGGGGGACTGGCTGCATTTGAGGGGGGGGACTGGCTGCATTTGAGAGGGGGGACTTGCTGCATTTGAGGGGGGGGGCTGGCTGCATTTGAGGGGGGGACTGGCTGCATTTGAGGGGGGGACTTGCTGCATTTGAGAGGGGAAACTGGTTGCATTTGAGGGGGGAAACTTGCTGCATTTGAGGGGGGAAACTTGCTGCATTTGAAGGGGGAAACTGGCTGCATTTGAAGGGGGAAACTGGCTGCATTTGAGGGGGGAAACTAGCTGCATTTGAGGGGGGAAACTGGCTGCATTTGGGGGGGGAAACTGGTTGCATTTGAGGGGGGAAACTGGCTGCATTTGAGGAGGGAAACTGGCTGCATTTGAGGGGGACTTGCTGCATTTGAGAGGGGAAACTGGCTGCATTTGAGGGGGGAAACTGGCTGCATTTGAGGGGGGAACTTGCTGCATTTGGGGGGACTGGCTGCATTTAATGGGGAAACTGGCTGCATTTGAGGGGGGACTTGCTGCATTTGAGGGGGGGACTTGCTGCATTTGAGGGGAGAAACTGGCTGCATTTGAGGGGGGGACTTGCTGCATTTGAGGGGGGGACTTGCTGCATTTGAGGGGGGGACTTGCTGCATTTGAGGGGGGGACTTGCTGCATTTGAGGGGAGAAACTGGCTGCATTTGAGGGGGGAAACTGGCTGCATTTGAGGGGGAAACTGGCTGCATTATTATTATTATATTATTATAAACTAAGTCCAGCTCACTTTACAGACTCAGTCACAATATATGAAGCTGGACCATACAAAGTTCTCCCAAACACTGGAAGTATCTTCAACTTACAACTTGTCTGCCAGCGTCTTCCCTCCATCGCCAAAGATTGACGTTTTCAGAAACATCCGATAGGCGTAATCTACTCGAGGTGGTTTGAATGGGAAGAGCTGAAAGGATAAATAATGTCCCTTTTAGGGGTCTGTTTTTTTGGGGGGATTATATGGGGCTTTACCCCCTTATCCCAGGAGACAGTAGAGATCCCCCCTTACCTGGTGTCCGGCCCCTCCTAGAAGTTGCTTGGTCTCCAGCAGTACACGTCTCATCCCAGGACTAGGAAGGAAGAAGCCGTCCTCCTCATAGTATCCGATACGAAGGGGTTTGGGGCTGGAGTAGAGCTGGAAGAGGCCGGGAGATGACATTTCAATGGACAGACATTAAATGGTGGCAGGGAGTGCGTAGGTCACCCGGCCATCATACAAAACATCAGAATGTTCTTCGATATCTGTAACCACCTTAACCACTTCAGCCCCGGACCATTTGGCTGGCCAAAGAACAGAGCACTTTTTGGCACTGCGTCGCTTTAACTGACAATTGCGCGGTCGTGCGACATGTCTCCCAAACAAAATTTACATCCTTTTTTTCCCCACAAATAGAGCTTTCTTTTTGGTGGTATTTGATCACCTCTGCGGTTTTTATTTTTTTGCGCTATAAACAAAAATAGAGCGACAATTTTGAAAAAAAAAACTATTTTTTACTTTTTGCTATAATAAATATCCCCATTTTATAATAAATATCCCCATTTTTTTTAATAAAAGCAAACTTTTTCTCAGTTTAGGCCGATACGTATTCTTCTACATATTTTTGGTAAAATTATTGATTAGTTTGCGCAAAAGTTATAGGGCCGGCACAGCGTATCTTGTTTACGCTACGCCGCCGTAAGTTAGGAAGGCAAGTTCCGTATCCACAAAGGACTTGCGTCCTAAGTTAAGGCGGCGTATCGTAAATGGGCCGACGTAAGCCCGCGCAATTCAAATGTGGATTAGGTGGGTGTGTTTTATGTAAAAGAATAGTGACCCCACGTTTTTGACTTTTTTTTTTAACTGCGAATGCGCCGGCCATGGACGTATCCCAGTGCGCATGCTCCAAATCACGTCGCAAAACTTCAATGAAAACAACGTGAATGTAACTTACGCAAATCTCTATTCGCTAACGGTTTACGCAAACGACGTGAATGACGGAAAATTTGACGCTGGCCCGACGTCCATACTTAACATTACGTACGCCTCTATACAGCAGGGGTAACTTTACGCCGGACATACGCTTACGCAAACGACGTAAAAACACTGTGCCGGGCGTACGTACGTTCCTTCGTGAATCAGCATATCTAGCTCATTTGCATATTTTACGTGGAAAAACAACGGAAGCGCCCCTTGCGTCCAGCGTAAATATGCAACTAAGATATGACGGCGTAAGAGACTTACGTCAGTCGTATCTTAGCGTAATTCCGGCGTATCTTGTTTTGTGGATACAAAACAAAGATACGCCGGCGCAAATTTGAAATTATGGTGGAGTATCTGAAGATACGCCGCCGTAATTTTTTGTGGATATGGCCCATAATGTCTAATAAATAGGGAATAGATGTATGGCATTTGTTTTTTACATAACCCCTGTTATGCCTTTGCCGACCGCAATCACGGCCGCCTGAAAACATTGAGTTCCCAGGACCCGCGGGCGCACTGACGAGAGAGCGGGCCCGCTAGGCGGAAAATTTACAGGGATGTATAGCTACGCCCATTTGCTTGCCAATGCCATTGTGTCGACGTACATCGTCGGACGCTGGTCGGCAAGCGGTTAATGTAGAGCCCAAATAGAACCCATATAAAGTTCCAAATAGAGGCTGTACTCCTCGCAGTACTTGACCTTGTGATAACGGGTTCTCAAAGTGAATGCCATGGACAATGGTGTGCCAAAATCAGATGCAGTGATGCAAAGTCACCAGCACTCCAGATGAATGTGTTTATTGTAAAGACGGCGTCACATAAAGGCACAAGAAACCAACATCTCAAGGCAACACAGTTACTATGGAACAGAATGGACAGGGAAATGTTGCCAAGGATGGGAATGATAAGGGAAGAGGAAGGGAGGGAGAAAGAAAAAAAGGAAAGAAAAAAATAGAAAAAAAGAAAGAAAGAAAGAAAGAAGGAAGGAAAGAAAGAGAAAAAAAGGAAAGAAAGAAAAAAGGAAAGAAAGAAAGAAAAAAGGAAAGAAAGAAAGGAAAAAAGGAAAGAAAAAGAAAGAAAGAAAGACAAAGGGAAAGAAAGAAAGAAAGAAAGAAAGAAAGAAAGAAAGAAAGAAAGACAAAAGGATAGAAAGACAAAAGGATAGAAAGAAAGCAAAAAAAGGAAAGAAAGGGAAAAAGAAATAAAGGGAAAAAGATAAAAGAAAAGAAAGAAAGAAAAAAACAAAGAAAGAAAAAGAATGGACAGGGAAATGTTGCCAAGGATGGGAATGATAAGGGAAGAGGAAGGGAGGGAGAGAGAAAAAAAGTAAAGAAAGAAAGCAAAAAAAAAAAGGAAGGAAAGAAAGAAAGAAAGAAAGAAAGTAAAGAAAGAAAGAAAAAATGAAAGAGAAAGAAAGAAAGAAAGAAAGAAAGAAAGAAAGAAAGAAAGAAAGAAAGAAAGAAAGAAAGAAAGAGAGAAAAAAAGGAAAGAAAAAAAAAAGGGAAAGAAAGAAATAAAAAAGGAAAGAAAGAAAGAGAAAGAAAGACAAAGGGAAAGAAAGAAAGAAAGAAAGAAAGAAAGAAAGACAAAAGGATAGAAAGAAAGCAAAAAAAGGAAAGAAAGGGAAAAAGAAAGAAAGAAAGAAAGAAAGACAAAAGGATAGAAAGAAAGAAAGAAAGAAAGACAAAAGGATAGAAAGAAAGAAAGAAAGACAAAAGGATAGAAAGAAAGAAAGAAAGAAAGAAAGAAAGACAAAAGGATAGAAAGAAAGCAAAAAAAGGAAAGAAAGGAAAAAGAAAGAAAGAAAGAAGAAAGAAAAAAAAAAGAAAGAAAGAAAGAAAGAAAGAAAGAAAGGGAAAAAGAAAAAAGGAAAGAAAGAAAGAAAAAAAGAAAGAAAGAAAAAGAATGGACAGGGAAATGTTGCCAAGGATGGGAATAATAAGGGAAGATGAAGGGAGGGAGAGAGAAAAAAAGGAAAGAAAGAAAGAAAAAAGGAAAGAAAGAAAGAGAAAAAAGGAAAGAAAGAAAAAAGGAAAGAAAGAAAGAAAAAAGGAAAGAAAGAGAGAAAGAAAGAAAAAAGGAAAGAAAGAAAGAAAAAAGGAAAGAAAGAAAGAAAAAAGGAAAGAGAAAAAAAGAAAGAAAGAAAGAAAGAAAGGAAAGAAAAAAGGAAATAAAGAAAGACAAAGAGATAGAAAGAAAGAAAGGGAAAAAGAAAGAAAGAAAAAAGGATAGAAAAAAAGGAAAGAAAGAGAAAAGAAAGAAAGAAAGAAAGAAAGGGAAAAAGAAAAAAGGAAAGAACGAAGGAAAGATAGATAGCAGCATAGTTGGGTCACCTTACCTCCTCATTGAAGGAGATGGGGGGAACATTGGGGTCGAGTTTGAACATCTCATCACACAGGAGAGCTCTCATAGCCAGAACCAGACTGTCCACATCTCGTGCCATTGGACCAATGCAAAGAGGCACTGAAATAAAAGTATTAGGGCCAGATTCAGGATGGAGAGCGGATCTTTGTGGCGGCGTAACGTATGTGATTTACGTTTCGCCGCCGCAACTTTACACACAAGTGCTTTATTCACAAAGCACTTGCCTGTAAAGTTGCGTCTGCGTAACGTAAATGGGCCGGCGTAATTCAAATTGGGCGGGTAAGGGGCGTCTGCTATTTAAATTAAGCACGATCCTGTGCCGAATGTACTGCGCATGCGTCGTCCATTGAGGTATCCCAGTGCGCATGCTCCAAATTATGACAGGGTTTGCGACGTGAACGTAATTGACGTAAATCCCCATTCACGGACGAGTTACACAAATGACGTAAAAAAATTCAAATTCGACGCGGTCACGACGTCCATACTTAACACAGGATGCGCCTGCTTTTTGGTGCTTTATCTTTACGCCGGGAAACCCCTTACGGAAACAGCGTAAACTCACTGCGTCGGGCGTGCGTACGTTCGTGAATTGGCGTATCTCGCTGATTTACATATTCTCGGCGTAAATCAGCGAGAACGCCCCTAGCGGCCATTTTAAAATTGCAGTTAAGATACGACGGCGTAATACAATTACGCTGCTCGTATCTTAGCTCAATCCCGGCGTATCTTGATTTCTAAATAAAGAAAACAGATACGCCGGCGTAGGTTAGGAGTTACGCGGCTTATCTAGAGATAAGCCGCGTAACTTCTTACTGAATCTGGCCCCATGTATATATATATATATACAGTAAATGTAGGTCTAGAGGAAAGAAGGGAAAAGGACGGACAGGACTGAAACCTTTAAATACATAAAGGGGGAGAATAAGGGTCAGGAGGGCATGAATGGATTTCCAGCAGTGGTGGCCACTCTATTAGGGCAGCCTATATATGTGTCCAGCCCCCTAATCTATATGTGGGGCGCCAGACACATAGATTCCAATGTTTTTTTTTTAGCAGGTGATTTAAGCCAGAGGCTCTAATTGGCTTAAAAAAAGGGCAGGCACGGGGCTCAGAGGACTGCGCCCTGATCCCAGTTGTGTAACAATAGAGAATTAATATTCACTATTGTCATGCTGGTTCTCCTCCCGGACAATCAGGAAGCAGGTCCAGAGACCCGTTTCCCGATTGGCCAAAAGGAGAAGCAATCCCATTGGCCTAGGAGGAGAAAAAGGGAGGAGACACATGTCATGCAGTCGGCCCCTCCCAGGAATCACCCCTAGTGATGACCCCAACCTGTTCCAAACTCTGACTATGCTGATGACCTAGGGCCTTCCTGCCCATTTAGTGATGATGACTTTGGCCTGTTCCAGACACTGCCAATCGCCTGGTACCTTCCTGTCCACATCGTGATGACCTCGGTCTGTTCCAGACTCTGTTATTGAACGGGTACCTATATGTCCACCTAGTATGACCCCAATCCGGTCTTGACTCTGCCTTTTCTGATGACCTAGGTCCTTCCTGCCCATCTAGTGATGACCCCAATCTGTTCTTGACTCTACCTATGCTGATGACCTAGGGCCTTCCTGCCCATTTCATGATGATGAGTTTGGCCTGTTCTAGAGTCTGTCTATGCTAATGACCTGGTACATTCCTGCCCACCCAGTGATGACCTTGGCCTGTTCCAGACTCTGCCAATGGCCTGGTACCATCCTGTCCACCTAGTGATGACCTTGGCCTGTTCCAGACTCTGCCAATGGCCTGGTACCATCCTGTCCACCTAGTGATGACCTTGGCCTGATACCTATATACTGATATTTACTTATCGTTAATGACGCTGGCGGCTGGGATCCTGAGTCAGGGCTCTTAACGCTGCCTGAGCACAGCAGCGTTAAGGTCCCCTGTCCCTCAAAACTGGGCTAATGCATTGGGTAAGTTAAGCGACCACGAGGCCTTAGGCGACCGCCTAATTTGCCTAATTAAAGATTAATGCTGACCCTCACATACTTCTCCAAGGAGGAGATCATTGTGTGACACCTCAGAGGAGGTCCTTATGTGAAGACACCAAGATCCCCTATTGGCAGGTATTCTATGGTCGCCACACATTTCTAAATTACTGAAGTTCATTGGGTCCTATTCACACACTAGGTACTTCAACAATCTTCATTTTACCTGCAGTCATCCCATCGATACAGGGCCGGACCCCACTCATGCTGCAGAATGAAGAGAAATTTGTTATTTGCTTAATTCTAATCCTGTAAAAGGCAGTTACATACTTTACACTGTCCGGCGAGACAGGAGAATTTCCTTCTGTTCTCAAAACAGCCAGGTGTCTTACTGTTCCTCTGTTAATCCCCCTACCCATATTTTGTTGTATGGTAATGTTAGCCAAGCTAATGCCACTCCCCCACGGTTCCAACCTGCTCCACCCACTTCCCACCCTCAGAGAACACACAAACTAGGATTTCGGGACTAGAATCTCTAGAATAAACTGAAGGCCAAACTACACCCAATCCCACATCTATCTCCTGCTGTATCTCTGGCCAGATCAGCCACTGCATTGTCCATAGAGACTCCCAGGAGGTTTAAAGAGAGACTTTCTATAATCTATCTAAATGATAACCTCCTCCACTCTGTTATAGTATTACAGAATAATATATCGTTATAAAAAAAACAACGTTTTAAACATTCTGCCTCATTAGTCAGATAAAACGTTCTGCAATCCTAAATCATCTTTAAAACTCTATGGGGGTGCGCCGTGTGCATGTGCTGCTCACCTCAGCCGTAGAGATGTTGGCTTAAATCCGGCAATCCCACAAAAACTGGACGGGAGACGAATGCTGCCACCGAGGTCGGTCCCAAGGCCCAGAACCGACCCTCCTCCTCCAATCAAAGCCCCTTCCCCACCTGAGGACCCAGAAGACCCCTTGGCTGGGTTATGGGGGTTCTTTGTGTGTCCGTAGATTGTGTTGCTGGTTTCAAAGCTGTGAAGAGTGGAAGACAATATCATGGCATGCTTGTATCTTATCTGAAGACTAGATAGAGTTTACTCTGAGGGTAAAGACAATACAGAACCGTGTCCATTCTACGACACCTCTAGATAAATTAATGTTAGAATGGTGAAGGAAGTTACCCTCCAATGAGCATTGCCTCTGAATATATGAGGAAAAGGGAAAAGAAGAGGTAAAGAATGGGGTGAAGAAAGAGGTGGAAGGTGCGGTGAAGGTGGAGGAAGAGATGGATGGTGGGGTGAAGGAAAAGATGAAGGAAGAGGTGAAGGAAAGGATGGAGGGTGGAGTGAAGGAAGAGGTGAAGGTTGGGGTGAAGGAAGAGATGAAGGATGGGGTGAGTGTGTCGGAAGTCACTTTGGGCAGGGGCCCCGTGGGAACCCAGAATCCCTTGGAGAGGTTGGGAAACCCCTGTTTCAGCTCCCCATGCACCTCCTATGTCTAAGTTACCCTGTGTCTAATAGGGGCACAGGATGACCAAGAACCCCAGTCTGATCTGTACTAATCGGACTCACTGTACAACAACACTGGAATGTTGAATATTGTCTTATACTGTTGTGGACTCTTTGCTGGATCGTTTGGGGCGTGGCTGTTGTCCATTGTTCTATTGTGTCTGTCTGCCTTGGAAGAAAAGTATTATGGGATGTGTATGTGTGTTTGCTGTGAGGAGGGAGCTGGGGGGGATTCCTCCAACAGCTCTCCCTGTGGATTGGACAGTCTACCCTGTCCTGAATGCAAAGAGATGGGGGATTGTCCCGAGTGTTACCTGTGTACCTGTGTTTCAATAAACAGTTTATGTTCAGCAGCCAAAATGAGTAATGCCTAGTTCTTGGTTGTTAGCGGTTGGAATATCTGATATCTATATTCAGACTGGAGGAAGTGGTATATGACAAAAGCACTCAGAGTGTGGGACGATTTTGTTACAGTGAGGAATAGGTGAAGGATGGGGTAAAGGAATAGGTGAAGGATGGGGTAAAGGAATAAGTGGAGGATGGGGTAAAGGAAAAGGCGGAGGATGGGGTAAAGGAATAGGTGGAGGATGTGGTAAAGGAATAGGTGGAGGATGGGGTAAAGGAAGAAGTGGAGGATGGGGTGAAGGAAGAGTTGGAGGATGGGGTGAAGGAAGAGGTGGATGATGGGGTGAAGGAAGAGGTGACGGAAGAAGTGGGGGATGGGGGTAAAGGAAGAGGAAGATGTGGAGGATGGGTTGAAGGAAGAGTTGGAGGATGGGGTGAAGGAAGAGGTGGATGATGGGGTGAAGGAAGAGGCGGAGGATGGGGTGAAGGAAGAGGCGGAGGATGGGGTGAAGAAAGAGGCGGAGGATAGGGTGAAGAAAGAGGTGGAGGATGGGGTAAAGGAAGAGGTGGAGGATGGGGTGAAGGAAGAGGTGGAGGATGGGGTGAAGGAAGAGGTGGAGGATGGGGTGAAGGAAGAGGCGGAAGATGGGGTGAAGAAGAGGCGGAGGATTGGGTGAAGAAGAGGTGAAGAAAGAGGTGGAGGATGGGGTAAAGGTAGAGGTGGAGGATGGGGTGAAGGAAGAGGTGGATGATGGGGTGGAGGAAGAGGTGACGGAAGAAGTGGGGGATGGGGGTAAAGGAAGAGGAAGATGTGGAGGATGGGGTAAAGGAATAGGTGGAAGATGTGGTAAAGGAATAGGTGGAGGATGTGGTAAAGGAATAGGTGGAGGATGGGGTAAAGGAAGAAGTGGAGGATGGGGTGAAGGAAGAGTTGGAGGATGGGGTGAAGGAAAAGGTGGATGATGGGGTGAAGGAAGAGGTGACGGAAGAAGTGGGGGATGGGGGTAAAGGAAGAGGAAGATGTGGAGGATGGGTTGAAGGAAGAGTTGGAGGATGGGGTGAAGGAAGAGGTGGAGGATGGGGTGAAGGAAGAGGTGGAGGATGGGGTGAAGGAAGAGGCAGAGGATGGGGTGAAGGAAGAGGCAGAGGATGGGGTGAAGAAAGAGGTGGAGGATGGGGTGAAGAAAGAGGTGGAGGATGGGGTGAAGAAAGAGGTGGAGGATGGGGTGAAGGAAGAGGTGGAGGTTGGGGTGAAGGAAGAGGCAGAAGATGGGGTGAAGAAGAGGCGGAGGATTGGGTGGAGGATGGGGTAAAGAAAGATTTGGAGGATGGGGTGAAGGAAGAGGTGGAGGATGGGGTGAAGGAAGAGGTGGAGGATGGGGTGAAGGAAGAGGCAGAGGATGGGGTGACGGAAGAGGCAGAGGATGGGGTGAAGAAAGAGGCAGAGGATGGGGTGAAGAAAGAGGCAGAGGATGGGGTGAAGAAAGAGGCGGAGGATGGGGTGAAGAAAGAGGTGGAGGATGGGGTGAAGGAAGAGGTGGAGGATGGGGTGAAGGAAGAGGTGGAGGTTGGGGTGAAGGAAGAGGCAGAAGATGGGGTGAAGAAGAGGCGGAGGATTGGGTGGAGGATGGGGTAAAGGAGGAGGTGGAGGATGGGGTAAAGGAAGAGGTGGAGGATGGGGTGAAGGAGGAGGCGGAGGATGGGGTGAGGTAAGAGGTGGAGGATGGGGTGAAGAAGAGGTGAAGAAAGAGGTGGAGGATGGGGTAAAGGAAGAGGTGGAGGATGGGGTAAAGGAAGAGGTGGAGGATGGGGTGAAGGAGGAGGTGTTAGGAAGAGGTGGAGCCCCTTACCAAATCAGGCTTTGGGGCACATTGGTCTTGGCAAACACAATAGCTCCTTGTTTCTTCAAGACTTTAACGATGACGCTGTCCTCCTCCTCCAGAACATCCAGATACTGAGCCAGGCCACATGTGGAGGGGTGACCCTGGAAATCCCACAGAGGACTGTTAGGATATTTAACAATAGTGGATTGAGCTATTATTGGACAGTTGAATAAATGGTTCTGAATATTGGAAGTATCTGGTCTATGAACCAGCGACTCCATTCCATCTATAGATGCGGTGATCATTGTAATGAACGGTTCTACAGTGGAAAGATCTGAAATATATATAAAAATTACCTGATAGCCAACATGCTCCTTTATGGACACTGGGACCCCATACAGAGGACCCTTCACTCCGCTCTCTCGTAGTTTCTTCAGTTGATCTTCACAGTCGGACAGGAAAACAGTCACACAGTTCAAACTCTTGTGAACTTCAAGAGCCTGCATGGAGAATCGTACTCCCATTATTCCTCTAGAAAAGGTTTAGTGTATATGTGCTGGAATGTCAAAACATTTACATTATTTCTCAGTAAGGTGGAGGTTCTGATAGCACAAGCATAATATAACAGAAATAGAGACTGGATGAAGCGAATCATTCCGAGTATGAAGTGAGGCAAAAGGCCATCATTGTGGGTATGGAGGGAGGCGAGGCCCATCATTGTGGGTATGGAGGGAGGCGAGGCCCATCATTGTGGGTATGGAGGGAGGCGAGGCCCATCATTGTGGGTATGGAGGGAGGCGAGGCCATCATTGTGGATATAGAGGGAGGCAAATCCCATCATTGTGGGTATGGAGGGAGGCGAGGCCCATCATTGTGGGTATGGAGGGAGGCGAGGCCCGTCATTGTGGGTATGGAGGGAGGCGAGGCCCATCATTGTGGGTATGGAGGGAGGCGAGGCCCATCATTGTGGGTATGGAGGGAGGCGAGGCCCATCATTGTGGGTATGGAGGGAGGCGAGGCCATCATTGTGGATATAGAGGGAGGCAAATCCCATCATTGTGGGTATGGAGGGAGGCGAGGCCCATCATTGTGGGTATGGAGGGAGGCGAGGCCCGTCATTGTGGGTATGGAGGGAGGCGAGGCCCATCATTGTGGGTATGGAGGGAGGCGAGGCCCATCATTGTGGGTATGGAGGGAGGCGAGGCCCATCATTGTGGGTATGGAGGGAGGCGAGGCCCATCATTGTGGGTATGAAGGGAGGCAAGGCCATCATTGTGGATATAGAGGGAGGCAAATCCCATCATTGTGGGTATGGAGGGAGGCGAGGCCCATCATTGTGGGTATGGAGGGAGGCGAGGCCCGTCATTGTGGGTATGGAGGGAGGCGAGGTCATCATTGTGGATATAGAGGGAGGCAAGGCCATCATTGTGGATATAGAGGGAGGCAAATCCCATCATTGTGGGTATGGAGGGAGGCGAGGCCCATCATTGTGGGTATGGAGGGAGGCGAGGCCATCATTGTGGATATAGAGGGAGGCAAATCCCATCATTGTGGGTATGGAGGGAGGCGAGGCCATCATTGTGGGTATGGAGGGAGGCGAGGCCATCATTGTGGATATAGAGGGAGGCAAATCCCATCATTGTGGGTATGGAGGGAGGCGAGGCCATCATTGTGGATATAGAGGGAGGCAAATCCCATCATTGTGGGTATGGAGGGAGGCGAGGCCCATCATTGTAAGTATGGAGGGAGGGAGGCGAGGCCCATCATTGTGGGTATGGAGGGAGGCGAGGCCCGTCACTGTGGGTATGGAGGGAGGCGAGGCCCATCATTGTGGGTATGGAGGGAGGCGAGGCCATCATTGTGGATATAGAGGGAGGCAAATCCCATCATTGTGGGTATGGAGGGAAGTGAGCCCATCATTGTGGATATAGAGGGAGGCAAATCCCATCATTGTGGGTATGGAGGGAGGTGAGGCCCATCATTGTGGGTATGGAGGGAGGCGAGGCCCATCATTGTGGGTATGGAGGGAGGCGAGGCCCATCATTGTGGGTATGGAGGGAGGCGAGGCCCATCATTGTGGGTATGGACATTTTCACTTAGGGGTGTCCTCACTTTTTTTGCCAGCGGTTTAGACATTAATGGCTGTGTGTTGAGTTATTGAGGGACAGCACATTTACACTGTTATACAAGCTGTACACACACTACACAACATTGTAGCAAAGTGTCGTTTCTTCAGTGTTGTCACATGAAAAGATATGATCAAATATTTACAAAAATGTGAGGGGTGTACTTACTTTTGTGAGATACTGTACACGATCAGTGACTATATGGAATAATAACATATAGCAATATAAAATATGGATTTATAAACACATCAAACTATAAAATAAGACCCCATCTATGGGTCTCGATAGTCCAGTTAAAGATTGAATTACCTTCTTGACGTAGACGTAGAGCGCCGCCTCCGGAGACAGAGCGCCGTCTTTCAGCTCTTCAGCCAACTCCACCAACGTCAGACCCAGAATCCTCCTGTGATCCAGGCCGGGGTTCTGCAGGATGACATGAGGACCAGTGAGGACTGGACCAGCCAGAAAAGATCTCCACAGACATGACCCTGACTGACTGCTCCACCATTACTAGGATCCAGGTCTGGGCCTACAAGGAACTGGCCACAAGTCTGTGGAGTATTTTAACCTAAAGATCTCCCCAGACATGACACTAATGATATCATCCACAGATGGGGAGACCACACAAGCCAATCCCCACCACAGAAGGCAATTGTCCATGGAGATTCCATACAGAATAATTATAGGCAGGACCACCGATAAAGTAGTACAGCCCTCCTGCATTGGGTCAGATCCTCACCAGTTCAACAGGGGCTGTACTGCCTTATCATTGAAACCGATCCCTCTGTGGCTTCCCCTACAGCACAGCCAGCTTCTCCTCCACTTCCTCCCACTGACTTTTAGGGGGAAGCACAGGAGGTTCTGTGGCTGTGTTCTCCCACATTAGGACCTGTGGCTGTGTTCTTACACATTAGGGCCTGTGGCTGTGTTCTTACACATTAGGGCCTGTGGCTGTGTTCTTACACATTAGGACCTGTGGCTGTGTTCTTACACATTAGGACCTGTGGCTGTGTTCTTACACATTAGGGCCTGTGGCTGTGTTCTTACACATTAGGGCCTGTGGCTGTGTACATTAGGGCCTGTGGCTGTGTTCTTACACATTAGGGCCTGTGGCTGTGTTCTTACACATTAGGGCCTGTGGCTGTGTACATTAGGGCCTGTGGCTGTGTTCTTACACATTAGGGCCTGTGGCTGTGTTCTTACACATTAGGGCCTGTTGCTGTGTTCTTACACATTAGGGCCTGTGGTTGTGTACATTAGGGCCTGTGGCTGTGTTCTTACACATTAGGGCCTGTGGCTGTGTTCTTACACATTAGGACCTGTGGCTGTGTTCTTACACATTAGGACCTGTGGCTGTGTTCTTACACATTAGGGCCTGTGGCTGTGTACATTAGGGCCTGTGGCTGTGTTCTTACACATTAGGGCCTGTGGCTGTGTTCTTACACATTAGGGCCTGTGGCTGTGTACATTAGGGCCTGCGGCTGTGTTCTTACACATTAGGGCCTGTGGCTGTGTTCTTACACATTAGGGCCTGTGGCTGTGTTCTTACACATTAGGGCCTGTTGCTGTGTTCTTACACATTAGGGCCTGTGGTTGTGTACATTAGGGCCTGTGGGGTTCTTACACATTAGGGCTGTGGCTGTGTTCTTACACATTAGGGCCTGTGGCTGTGTTCTTACACATTAGGGCCTGTGGCTGTGTTCTTACACATTAGGATACGGTGACCAGACAGACGTCCCCGATTTCCGGGGACAGTCCCCGGATTAAGGACAGGGTCCCCAGTCCAAGATCGTCCCCGGTTTTGTCCCCGGATCGCAGGCAGGGGCCGCCGAGTCCAACTGCGGTTATTGCTTTTCTCCCCCTTCAGTTCCGATGTAGTGCCGACCCAGCCCCGATCCCTCCCCTCCCGTCCCGAGCGGCACACAGCTGATTGCACACAGACACGCATAGCTGTGCTGGCCGCGCTGCTGAATGGGAGAAAAAAGCAGGAAGGGGGCGGGCCCCAGACTCGTGTTCAGACTGAGGCAACACTACACCCGACCAGCCTGCAGAGCCAGAGAGACTTGTATGTGATGGAGAGCCAGAACGACACAGTTGAGGTACAAGGGGAGGAGGTATAATTTACAGAGAGGGGGGGTGTTACAGTTGAGAGAGAGAGAGAGATGGTATACAGAGAGAGGGGGAGAGAGATAGTATACAGAGAGAGAGAGAGAGAGAGAGATGGTATATAGAGAGAGGGGGAGAGAGATAGTATACAGAGAGAGAGAGATGGTATATAGAGAGAGATGGTATACAGAGAGAGAGGGGGAGAGAGATAGTATACAGAGAGAGAGAGAGAGAGAGAGATGGTATATAGAGAGAGATGGTATATAGAGAGAGGGGGAGAGAGATAGTATACAGAGAGAGAGAGAGATGGTATATAGAGAGAGATGGTATACAGAGAGAGGGGGGAGAGAGATAGTATACAGAGAGAGAGAGAGAGAGAGAGAGAGATGGTATATAGAGAGAGGGGGAGAGAGATAGTATACAGAGAGAGAGAGATGGTATATAGAGAGAGATGGTATACAGAGAGAGGGGGAGAGAGATAGTATACAGAGAGAGAGAGAGAGAGAGAGAGAGAGAGAGATGGTATATAGAGAGAGATGGTATACAGAGAGAGAGAGAGAGAGAGAGATGGTATATAGAAAGAGATGGTATATAGAAAGAGATGGTATATAGAGAGAGATGGTATACAGAGAGAGGGGGAGAGAGATAGTATACAGAGAGAGAGAGATATGGTATATAGAGAGAGATGGTATACAGAGAGAGGGGGAGAGAGATAGTATACAGAGAGAGAGAGAGAGAGATGGTATACAGAGAGAGATGGTATACAGAGAGAGATGGTATACAGAGAGAGAGAGAGAGAGAGAGAGAGAGATGGTATACAGAGAGAGAGAGATGGGAGGTATGGTATACAGAGAGAGAGAGGGGTGGGAGGTGGTGGTATACAGAGAGAGAGAGAGAGGGGTGGGAGGTGTGGTATACAGAGAGAGAGAGAGAGAGGGGTGGGAGGTGTGGTATACAGAGAGAGAGAGAGGGGAGAGGTATGGTATACAGAGAGAGAGAGAGAGGGGGGAGGTGTGGTATACAGAGAGAGAGAGAGAGAGAGAGAGATGGGAGGTATGGTATACAGAGAGAGAGAGGGGTGGGAGGTGTGGTATACAGAGAGAGAGAGAGAGAGAGAGAGAGATGGGAGGTATGGTATACAGAGAGAGAGAGGGGTGGGAGGTGTGGTATACAGAGAGAGAGAGAGGTGGGAGGTGTGGTATACAGAGAGAGAGAGAGAGGGGTGGGAGGTGTGGTATACAGAGAGAGAGAGAGGGGAGAGGTATGGTATACAGAGAGAGAGAGAGGGGGGAGGTGTGGTATACAGAGAGAGAGAGGGGTGGGAGGTGTGGTATACAGAGAGAGAGAGAGAGAGAGAGAGAGATGGGAGGTATGGTATACAGAGAGAGAGAGGGGTGGGAGGTGTGGTATACAGAGAGAGAGAGAGAGAGAGATGGGAGGTATGGTATACAGAGAGAGAGAGAGAGAGGTGGGAGGTATGGTATACAGAGAGAGAGAGAGAGAGAGAGGAGGTATGGTATACAGAGAGAGAGAGAGAGAGGTGGGAGTATGGTATACAGAGAGAGAGAGAGAGAGAGAGTTGGAGGTATGGTATACAGAGAGAGAGAGAGAGGTGGGAGGTATGGTATACAGAGAGAAGGATTTATGCTTTTAGTGCAGCTGATGGAAATGATGGACAGGACTATTATGTATTCATGGCACTACTACCCTTACCTGACACTACTATATACCACCTAACCTGGCACTACCACCTAAACTGGCACTACTGTATACCACCTAACCTGGCACTACCACCTAAACTGGCACTACTGTATACCACCTAACCTGGCACTACCACCTAACCTGGCACTACCACCTAACCTGTCACTACCACCTATCCAGGCACTACTGTATACCACCTAACCTGGCACTACTGTATACCACCTATCCTGGCACTACCACCTAAACTGGCACTACTGTATACCACTTAACCTGGCGTTACCACCTAACCTGGCACTACTGTATACCACCTAACCTGGCACTACCCACCTAACCTGGCACTTCTGTATACCACCTAACCTGGCACTATCACCTAACCTGGCACTACTGTATACCACCTAATCTGCCACTACCACCTAATCTGCCACTACCACCTAACCAGGCACTACCACCTAACCTGGCAATACTGTATACCACCCAACCTGGCACTACCACCTAACCAGGCACTACTGTATACCACCCAAACCTGCCACTACCACCTAATCAGGCACTACTGTATACCACCTAACCTGGCACTACCACCTAACCTGGGACTACTGTATGCCACCTAACCTGGCGCTGCCACCTAGCCTGCCACTACTACCTAACCTGGAACTATTGTCAATCACCTAACCTGCCACTACCAGCTAACCTGGTATTACTGTATATCACATAGCCTGGCCATCGCCTACGTTGACACTATCACTCTAACCTGGCACTATATCACCCCAATCTGCCAGTATTCTACCCAACATCACTTGACGTCGACATACAGTGCACTGCCTGTCTGCCTGGGGGGAGGGATGCTAGATATTGGATCCGCCCCAGGTGCCAATTTTGAAAAATCATTTATCATTTTCCTTCCACTTTACAATTATGTGCCACTTTTGTTGGTCTATCACATAAAATTCCAATAAAATACATTTATGTTTTTGGATGTACAGTAGCATGACACATTTATAGATGGCCCCCCTTCTTTTGTCCCTGTCCCCCCATGTGCCCCCCCCCCCCCTAAATATAAACACTGGAGATGCCACTGGCTGCCCCTGCCCAAGGTTTTTCTCTATAATCTAAGTATCTTTTTTTTTTTAATCTCATGGAGGAAGTGTGAGAAATACCATGTACAGTATATCATACATAATCACGCATCCACACACTGCATATATCATTTAGGAAAATATGCTTATAAAATTTACCATTTGCCAATTAAAAAATAAATACAAAAATGTCCCCGGAATTCATTTTAAAAATCTGGTCACCTTACATTAGGACCTGTGGCTGTGCACATTAGGGCCTGTGGCTGTGTTCTTACACATTAGGGCCGGTGGCTGTGTTCTTACACATTAGGGCCTGTGGCTGTGTTCTTACACATTAGGACCTGTGGCTGTGTTCTTACACATTAGGGCCTGTAGCTGTGTTCTTACACATTAGGGCCTGCGGCTGTGTTCTTATACATTAGGACCTGTGGCTGTGTTCTTACACATTAGGGCCTGTAGCTGTGTTCTTACACATTAGGGCCTGCGGCTGTGTTCTTATACATTAGGACCTGTGGCTGTGTTCTTACACATTAGGGCCTGTGGCTGTGTTCTTACACATTAGGACCTGTGGCTGTGTTCTTACACATTAGGGCCTGTAGCTGTGTTCTTACACATTAGGGCCCTGCGGCTGTGTTCTTATACATTAGGACCTGTGGCTGTGTTCTTACACATTAGGGCCTGTAGCTGTGTTCTTACACATTAGGGCCTGCGGCTGTGTTCTATACATTAGGACCTGTGGCTGTGTTCTTACACATTAGGGCCTGTAGCTGTGTTCTTACACATTAGGGCCTGTGGCTGTGTTCTTACAAATTAGGACCTGTGGCTGTGTTCTTACAAATTAGGACCTGTGGCTGTGTTCTTACACATTAGGACCTGTGGCTGTGTTCCTATACATTAGGATCTGTTCTATAGAACAGGAAATACATATTTAGTGCATTTTACCTGCTGGAGAAATCTGCGCAGAGCCTCCTGCATGAGGCGCACACTGTCCTCCCTCCTCTCCCTCTCCTCCTCCATCCTCCTGAGGATACGGCGTCGCTTCCTCCATCTCAGGCCTACATCGACACAGCCAGGAGGCATCCCAGGTGGCCAAGAGCTTGCACTCTAATGAGCGTTCGAAGAGCGCGCAGTGGGCCAGCGTACCTTTCATGGCGGCAATCTGTTGCCATAGAAGACATCTCCTGGTAAACTAACGCTGAATCCCTGGAATACACAGAAACAACAGAAGGCATTTCTATTTGCCGCACTCTGTACAATATGTAGTATGTTACTACACACCCTACCACACTGCACCCTGGAACATTGTGTTCACCTAAACACAAGGAACCAACCCTACACTGCACTCACCTGGAATACACAGAGGATCCTAACCCTACACTGCACTCACCCACTGGAATACACAGGAGGATCCCAACCCTACACTGCACTCACCTGGAATACACAGAGGATCCTAACCCTACACTGCACTCACCTGGAATACACAGAGGATACCAACCCTTTACACACAGCACTCACCCTGGAATACACAGAGGAAACCCAACACAACCACTGCTCTCACCTGGAATACACCC
>JAJQKJ010000479.1:0-86700 GCA_029574335.1 Rana kukunoris | reverse complement strand
TTTGTTTACCTTTAAGGCACAGAATGCATTCAGATATAAAAATGTTCTGGCTTTGGAATGGCTTTAAAGGCAATTTAGGGGAAAGTAAAAAGTTAAAATGTCTTTGTGAAGGCTCCACCCCCTGAGCCCTGATACTTTGTCAGTGCTCAATGATCACTTCTGCCGCTATTGAGGCCAGAACTAAAATCCTCTAAAACAATCGGTGATGTTATTTCTCCAATCATGTGACCTAGGCCAAAAGATTGGCTGCTAGACCTGAGTACTGTCACTTAGGAGGAGGTCATCTGCTTCCTGATACCTTGAAGCCTTAGATATTGTCACCGGCTGCAACGAACGCAAGAGCGGCAAGTGCGCATTGACAAGGTGAGTAGCAAAACTTAAGAAGGAAGGACCCTTTAAAAATAACTATCCTTTTGTCCTGAAAACTTGAGTATCTTGCTGCTGAGAGCAGGCTGATGGATTTGGCATTACAGTAAAACCTTGGATTGTGAGCTAAATTCATTCCAGAAACATGCTTGTAATCCAAAGCACTTGTATATCAAAGCGAATTTCCCCATAAGAAAATAGAAAAACTCAGATGATTCGTTCCAAAACCATTTATTCATAAGTCCTTCAGTTTATTGACCCTATAAAAACATTATAGCAATGTGACCAGGTTGTGTAACCATAAAATGTCCATCCACAAATGGAAGCTTGGGCAAGGGGAGTAGAAGCAAAATCCAGCAGGAGCTACAAAGTATAAAAGAGAAGAGTAGCAATAAGTTGCTAAATGTTGTACCTTTATTAAATGTAACCAAATTGCTAAACTTAGAGGTGCCTCTCTTCTCTTTTATACTCAGTTGTGACTTTACGCTACTTGTATATCAAGACATTGCTTGTATATCAAGTCAACATTTATTAAAACATTTTGCTTGTCTTGCAAAACACTCTCAAACCAAGTTACTCTCAAACCAAGGTTTTACTGTACTGGGCAAATTCTATTGATCTGCTGACCACTATTATGTATTCCAAAAGACCATGTTGTATGTCCATGACTGCCTGGGCTCACAGGTAGAGGTTGTGTGATTCTGGGTGAGAAAGTGAGGCACCAGTGAAGAACCAGAATGCTCGGAGGAACACAGAAATATAGAGTGGGTAAGTAGTGCATTAAAAGCTGCAAGTATACTTTGGGCAAGGCAAAAGGATTTCAAACAGTATAAAATAACTGCATCTGGAGTTAGACTTTAAAGATCATCAGCAAATTATGCAGAAGCATAAAGCATTTCATTTTGTGTGCACACCTAAGTGATTAAATAGATGTACTTCTGCTTCTCTGCTTTCAGTAATTGGTTAAATGGATGAATTTCGTTTTACAGACTTGCCAGTTCATTGATACAGTAGTTGTTAACCTTTTTTGTCTCAGTGGAAATAATGAGAGCCTTCTTTATTTTAACCTTTTTAATTTTTTTTTTTTTTTTTAAATGGAGTCATCTTTTGTTTCAAACACACAACACGTTAAAATATAGTTAGAAACTGCACAAAACTACAAAAGATTTTTATTTATAGTTATAAAGAATTATAATTATTGCGCAGCAGAGTCAGTATAGATCTAAGTCAATTGAGTGGATAGCCAGATGTCCTAGAGCCCGGTGGTGCATTGAAACAATGCATTCTGTCACTTCAAAGTGCAGGCTGATATCACCTAAGGTGGTAATAAATATCTACTGGAATCATGGCTCTTCTGGGACCAGTCATGTCTTTTTCTTCAGCTGACTGACAAAAAGAATCATAAGGAAAGATTTGATCCCATTTTTCCTATAAAACAGGAAAAGACACGATTTGTTTTTTCCAAGCTCTTCCAGCATATTTTGTAATGTTCCATCACTAAAAAATGAAAGTGGACTTCTTTTCAAAGAATGACTCCTGGACAATTCAGTAGAGAATATCAAAATCTGCAAAATGTTCCAACTGATCTAATAAATGGCGGGTGTTTGTCTGCTGCGAACATTTTCTGTCTATAAAGGGTCAGTGTCACAATTGCATTTGGATCATGATCAGCTTGTATGCATACATTAATGAGCCATGTAGTAAGCATGGTACAACGTTGTTTACTTTTGAAGGTCACTGCCAATGACAAGAGGCACTTATTGGTTCTGGAAGAAAAGAGTTAAAGCCTCCGCATACAAAGTCTTTTTTACCGTAGGAGCTGTGAAAATGTGGAATAGACTATTAGATGAGTTAGTTCTAGTCAACTCTGTGGATTGCTTAAAGTCTGGTCTAAATGCAGAAAATATAACTGGCTTTTACTGTTTATTGGAAATTACACTGTAGACAAATTTTTCTGCTAGTTTCTAATTTCCTTGGGGATTAGGAAGGAATTGTTGGAGGTAAATTATTCCTAGCTTTATAAGAGGTTTTCACCTTCCCCTGGATCCACTGTGGGCTTAGGGTTTCAGGGTTGCAGTTTTTGTGTTTACTTTGGTTGAATTTTTTTTTTTTTTTTATCAAAGTGATCTTTTAAAAAAATATGTTTTTGAAGTTTTAAGGAGCAAATGAAAATCGTAGAAAGCCATAGATATACAAAATAAAAATAAAATGGCGTTGCTTACAATACAATAGGAACAATAAGACCAGTCTTACAAAATTACAGTAGATAGGCCTCCAACAAATCCCAAATAAATTTGTAAGATTATATAACATTATTACCGGTACATACACAGGCCACATTATTAGGTAGACCTGTTTGATTGCTTGGTAAAACAAACTGCTAATCAGCCAATTGCATAGCAGCAACTCACTGCATTTAGGCATCTAGAAATGGTGAGGACGACTTGCTGTAGTTTAAACCAAGCATCCAAATGGGGAAGAAAGGAGTTTTAAGTGACTTTTAAACATGGCATGCATGTTGTTGGCGCCAGACTGGGTGGTCTGAGTATTTTTTTAAACTGCTAATCTGCTGGGACAAAAGTCCCAGTATGCATAACCATCTCTAGGGTTTACAGAGAGTGGTCAGAAAAAGAGAAAATATCCATTGAGCGGAGGTTTTGTGGACAAAAATGCCTTGTTGATGTCAGAGAAGAATGGTTAGACTGGTTCGAGATGACAGAAAGCAACAGTAAGGCCCCTTTCACACGTGCAGACCGTATGTCCGCTTTTTCATTCATCCGTTTTCCGATGAAAAAGGACATACATTGGTTCCTATGTGATTGCGGGTGTCAGCGGATGAACATCCGCTGACACCTGTAATCGTCCGCCTCCGCAATGATCCGATTTTGCAGACGGAAGAAAACCCTATTTTTTCTTCCGTCATCGGATCGGGTGAACACAGACATGCGGTCCGTGTTCATCCGATCCCCCCTTAGGGGAGAGCAGAGAAAAGACAGGGCGGTCCTTGCACAGTGTGCGGGGACCGCCCTGTCATCCGCCGGCTCAGCGGGGATCAACGGAGCAATCCCCGCTGAGCCTACGGAGCATACGGAGGCTGATCATTACTGATCCGCCCTATGTGAAAGGGGCCTAACTCAAATAATCACTTGTTACAACCAAGGTATGCAGAATACCATCTTTGAATGCACAACACATTGAACCTTGAAGCAGGTGGGCTACAGCAGCAGAAGACCACACCGGATGCCACTCCTGTCAGCTTAGAACAGGAAACTGAGGCTACAATGTGTACGACTCACTATAATGGGACAATAGACCATTGTCTGTTCTGATGAGTTCTTGCTGGTATTTTGAGCGCAGTGAACGGATGTGTGTGACAGAGCTCCGGCGATCCGGATACATCCACGTCGGCAATTGGTTCTCCCCACTATCAGGGCCCAGACTCAGCCAGTCTCCTACCAGGTCCCACAGCTCACCATCTCCCGTCCATCTCCCGTCCGCAGCCACCGACTGCAGCCTGCCGTCATCTAGGCGTCCCCTCCAGTGGGCTAGAACCGCAGGAAAGTCCGCGGCTGCGGCCTAGTCCCGGACATCCCGACTGGTGCTTCCTCCATTTCCCTCCCCAGCCATCCTAGGGGACCCCCAGACTCTGGAATTCCCTGAGGCCGGCACTTAGGCCCACGAGGCCCCATCTGCAGCTGCCGGAGCCGTAGGAAAGACCGCAGGCCTAGCTCCGGTCCCGGGGGCCATCTTGGTCCACCCAGACGGGGCCATAGGAAGTCCTCATTACTCACAACAGCAGCCAGCCTGGGAAAAAAGATACGGTCGTACAGGCACTGCCTAAACATCCAGGAACCTTCACTAAACTACCCACATACAACCTTCTAAAGATCCGGCCTGGTAAGTAGCGGCCATTTTGGTACCCCCGAGTGGTCTCATTTACCCATCCACTTTTCCTCCCTCTTCTCTTCCTTCCACCTCTTCCTATCATTCACCACCTCACCCAGCACATCACAGCCCCAACACCGGCCAGGTAAGCTAACCGGGGTACTCATCAGTCAGTTTGATCCAGGGTTCTCCGATCGCCTCTTAGAGGTCAGGAAGGAATTTTTTCCCTGCCACAGCCAATTGGCCTAGGCTTGGCTGGGTTATTCGCCTTCCTCTGGATCAACTGAGGGGGGGCAGGTTAGATCAGGGTATCATTTTTTTCATCAACATCACCGCATCTTCATCATCATCATCACTATTCAAGCATCAACCGAACTATCAGGAGCATCACCCACCTAGCATCATCTTTATCGACGCTGCATCGACGCTTTATCGACGCCCTAATCAACACAAGATCTGCAGTCAAGCACAGACAGGAAATCCACGACTTCATCATCCAACACAACACAGATTGCCTCTTTATTACAGAAAGTTGGTTAACTCCGGATTGTAACACCATCCTAACAGAATTGGTGCCCGAGAACTATTGTATCCTAACCGAGCATAGAATAGGACAAAGAGGAGGAGGCCTAGCAGTGATCTACAAATCCCACCTCTCGCTCATTAAACCAACTCTACAGAATGCAGTGCCTTTTATGGAAACCCTCAACCTGCAACTTCAAGCGACGCTAGAGGAAACAGACCTAAGACACAGCTCCTCACACCATTCACGGAATTCATTTCGACACCTTGAAAATAAAAAATCTGCTGCTTCTTGGGGACTTCAACCTCTGGGCAAACTCAACCCAGGATCCCATCGCTACAGCATGCATCGACCAACTCGAAGAACTAGGTCTTCAGCAACTGATAAAGACTCCCACGCATACATCAGGGCACACGCTAGACCTCATCTTTAAACAAAACATGAACATCAACACTCTGGACGACAGGCCTTTTTCTTAGATGGACCACCATGCCATCGAATTTATATTAACCACCAACATCATCCTCCAAAAACCTAAATTCTTAACAACAATACACTGGACAAGATCGCAGAAGAAGCTACACTCTGAACTCTTTAAAACCACACTATCGACCAAAATAGAAGTACCAAATCCAAACCACTCAACTCCACACCAAATTTTAATTAAAAAAACAGCATGATTTCCCCTCATGGGTCTGGTGCGGATTTAAAGGGGAACCCCCAACACCAAAAAAACGGCATGGGGTCCCCCCAAAATCCATACCAGACCTGTATCCGAACAGCAGCCGGGCTGGTCAGGAAAGGGGGTGGAGATGAGCGAGCATGCCCCCCCTTAACCGCTGGTTCAACAACTCTCTCACTCTACTGAAACAAGAACGCAGAAGAGCAGAAGGAGCCTGGAGGAGAAACCCATCAATAGAAAACCACACAAACTACAAAGCCCTCACCAAGAATTATCACAAAGCGATCTTTAAAGCAAAGAAAGAGCATTTAAAG
This sequence comes from Rana kukunoris, assembly GCA_029574335.1. Lineage (NCBI taxonomy): Eukaryota > Metazoa > Chordata > Amphibia > Anura > Ranidae > Rana > Rana kukunoris. Next base: position 80,930 of record JAJQKJ010000479.1, on the reverse strand, counting down.
CAAAGAAAAAGCCCCAACCATCCGCGGGAACTTTTCAAACTAGTCACGCAGGCTATGAACCCCACCTGCTTAGAGCCCCCCGCAAGTGAAACTCAAGAATTCTGTAATGAACTATCGGATTTCTTTATTGACAAAATCGAAAATATTTGTGTAATAATTCAACAGAAAAAAACAACAAACCCCACCCGGACAAAGCAGGAAGACGCAAGCAACACAAATAGGCCACGTTCGACGAATTTCTCACTGGTCCCAATTACCATTGACGCCACTAAAAACATCTTCAGAAGCCTCCGAGACAACACATGATCATAAACCAATCGTTCAGGGAAGGGATTTTCCCAATTTCCCTTAAGCAAGGAATAATTAAACCCCTCCTAAAGAAACCCAACCTCGACCCTAAAGACCCAAACCATCACAGACCGGTAACAAGCCATCTCCACCATCTCCAAGATCATGGAGAAAGCAGTAGTACAACAACTACAGCCCCATCTGGACACCCACAAACTCCTAGATCCGTTTCAATCAGGTTTTCGCACAGGCCACGGGACAGAAACGGCCCTCCTCAAGATATGGGATGACGCCCTTGAAGCAGCAGATGACGAAGAATCCTGTCTCCTAGTGCTGCTGGACCTCAGTGCAGCTTTTGACACGGTAGACCACAACACCCAGCTCACTCGACTTAAACAAGTAGCCAGAGTCTCAGACTCGGCCCTACCGTGGTTTGCATCTTTCCTAAAAAATCGAACACAGACCGTGAAATTAGGAGGATTCACGTCAGGAACACACACCACTACATGCGGAGTCCCGCAATGATCGCCCCTTTCCCCCGTACTCTACAACATTTACATCCGCCCACTCCTTCAAATCATCAGAAAACAGGACCTGCGCTACCACTCTTATGCTGACGACACCCAACTATACTTTCGAATCACCAACAAAAAACACCAATATCAGGAACTAGCAAAATGCCTCACACTGATCGATAATTGGATGACTGAAAGCTCATTTAAACTTAATGGATCGAAAACAGAACTCCTTATCATTCACGCAAATCGGAAATCAAATTCTAGGACCACCTGGACGCCACCCACCATTCTTGGACAAACCATCAACCCAACCAACAAAGTCAAAAGCCTCGGAGTCATCTTTGACTCAGACATGACTATGGACGCACAAATAGGAGCAGTAGTCAGCGGTTCTCACCACTTTCTCTGCATGCTACATAGACTCATCCCCTTCATTCCGGAAACGGATAAAGCAGTAGTGGTTGGTACAATCATCAATCCCCTACTCGACTACACAAACTCCCCCTACCTAGGACTACCCAAATACCAGATTTTGCGTCTGCAAGTCGTCCAGAACACGGCGGCCAAACTGGTAACAGGTAAACCGTGGGAGTCCATTGCCCCGGTCTTGAGGTCCCTCCACTGGCTAGCCGTAAAGGATCGGATCACGTTCAAGACACTCTGCCTCACTCACAAATGCGCACAAGGAAGCGCTCCGCAATACTTAAACAAGAAAATTAAACCCTATGTCACCAATCGGGTGCTCCGATCAACTAACCAAAACCTTCTGGAAATCCCCACAGCCCGCTACAAATCTAAGGAAGAACGTAGAATTTCACTCCAAAGACCTCGGCTTTGGAATGCTCTACCCACGTCCATTCGCATGGAAGAAAACCATCAGGCTTTTAGGAAAAAACTGAAGACCCATCTCTTCTGAAGGATCAGCACGACTCTGGATCATAGGCGTGCGCAGCCTATTGCATTAGGGTGTGCACCCAAAAGCTCAAGCACACTTACGTGTGTGTGTGTGTGTCTATGTATATGTGTGTATGTATGTATATATATGTATATAGTCAAAAGTATTAGTACGCCTGCCTTTACACACACATAACTTTTAATGGCATCCCAGTCTTAGTCCGTAGGGTTCAATATTGAGTTGGCCCCCGCCCCTTGCAGCTATAACAGCTTCAACTCTTATGGGAAGGCTGTCCACAAGGTTTAGGAGTGTGTCTATGGGAATGTTTGACCATTCTTCCAGAAGCGCATTTGTGAGATCAGGCACTGATGTTGGACGAGAAATCCTGGCTTGCAGTCTCCACTCTAATTCATCCCAAAGGTGTTCTATCGGGTTGAGGTCAGGACTCCGTGCAGGTCAGTCAAGTTCCTTCACCCCAAACTTGCTCATCCTTGTCTTTATGGACCTTGCTTTGTGCACTGGTCCAAATAATATGGTGTGGGGTTGTTTTCCAGGGGTTGGGCTTGGCCCCTTAGTTCCAGTGAAGGGAACTCTTAAGGCGTCAGCATACTAAGACATTTTGGACAATTTCATGCTCCCAACTTTGTGGGAACAGTTTGGGGGACGGGACCTTCCTGATTCAACCTGAAACCGGTGCACAAAGCAAGGTCCATAACGACATGGACTTAGTAGGGTGGTGGAAAATTAACTAGAAAAGCAAAAATTCACATTATAAGCGCGACTAAAACATATACAATCTAAAAAATGTAAATTCCAAAGTGCTATAATGGTGTGAAGATCCCAACTAAAAAGTTGTTGCACTTGAAGGTAATTTATATTGCAATTATCTGTAGAGGGGTTTCCACCATCCCTGCTAAGGCAGCACTGGTAGGCACTGATTGGCAGCGTTGATGGACACTAATTGGTAGCACTGATGTGCACTGATATGTGGCACTGATAGGCAGCACTGATTGGCACTGATAGGCGGCACTGATGGGCACTGATATGCATCACTGATGGGCTCTGATTGGTTGCACTTATGGACACTGACTGGCATCACTGGGCACTGACTGGAATCACTGATGGGCACTCATATGCAGCACTGATGGGCACTCATATGCAGCACTGATGGGCTCTGATTGGCAGCACTGATGGGCTCTGATTGGCAGCACTGATGGGCTCTGATTGACAGCATTGGCTGGCACTGACAGCATTGGTTGGCACTGATTTACAGCTTTGGTTGGCACTGATAGGCAGCATTGATTGGCACTGATAGGCAGCACTGGTTGGCACTAATGAGCAGCACTGGCAGAGTGGCAGTGATAGGCTGCATTGGTTGGCACTGAAAAGCAGCACTGGCATTGATAGGTAGCATTGGTTGGTACTGATAGGCAGCACTGGCTGGTACTGATAGGCAGCACTGGTTGGTACTGATAGGCAGCACTGGTTGGTACTGATAGGCAGCACTGATTGGCACTGATAGGCAGAATTGGTTGGCACTGATTGGCAGCATTGGTTGGCACTGATTGGCAGCATTGGTTGGCATGAATAGGCAGCATTGGTTGGCAGTGCACTGATTGGCAGCATTCGTTGGCACTGGTTGGCACTGATAGGCAGAATTGGTTGGCACTGATAAGCAACACTGGCACTGATAGGCAGTACTGGTTGGCACTGATTGGTAGAACTGGTTGGCACAGATAGGCAGAACTGGTTGGCACGGATAGGCAGCATTGGTTGGCATGGATAGGCAGCTTTGGTTGGCAGTGCACTGATTGGCAGCATTGGTTGGCACTGGTTGGCACGTATAGGCAGCATTGGTTGGCACAGATAGGGGAGAGGGGGAGTTTCACATTCAGGATATTGTGAAAATTGCCAGAGCTGATCAGTGTAAGAAGCTGTCAAATAATGACACTACATGCAGGAAGAGACACCAGCTGTTAAGTCAGCGGTGATGTAGAGGATGGGCAGGACTGAACAGTTATTAAACACCGGCCAATGGGATGGGTCTGGGCGGGCCGCTACATTTTCTCTGGCTCCGCCCTCTCTCTGAAGCAGCGAATCATTGGCTGGTGTTGATTGCGCTTGGTCCCGCCCACCCCCGACATTGCGGCTGAGTTGTGATGACTTACAACTCAGCCGTGATTTCGGGGGTGGGCGGGACCAAGCGCCATCAACACCAGCCAATGATTGAGCTGCTTCACAGAGCGGGCGGAGCCACATAAATGTAGCGGCCCGCCCAGACCCATCCCATTGGCTGGTGTTTGATGGCTGTTTAGTCCTGCCCACGCCCGACATCATTTTGACAGCTGGTGACTTTCCCTGAATGTAGTGTCATTATCTGACACCTTCATACTGAAAAGCTCTGGCATTTCTCACGATCTGCTGTCTGTGAAACTGTTTCACAGGCAGCGGAGGCCACACACTCTCATGGATGCAGCATTTCTGGGGAGATCTCTGGAGACAGCACGGGGTGATTAGGGTGTGCCCAGGCACACCCGGCACACCCCGTGCGCACGCCTATGCTCTGGATACAAAGCGCCTTGAGGCAATTCGGTTTGTCAAGTTACTATACAAGTTACTCACTCAACCTTTCAGGCTGGTGGTGGTGTTATGGAGTGGGGGGTATTTTCTTGGCACACTTTGGCCCCCTTAGTACCAATTGAGCATGGTTTAAATGCCACGACCTACCTGCCACAACCCACCTGAGTATTGTTGCTGACCATGTCCATTCCTTTATGACTACAGTGTACCCATCTTATGATGGCTCCTTCCAGCAGGATAATGCGCCATGTCACAAAGCTCAAATCGTCTCAAACTGGTTTCTTGAACATGATAATGAGGTCACTGTACTCCAATGGCCTCCACAGTCACCAGATCTCAATCCGATAGAACACCTTTGGGATGTGGTGGGGAGATTTGCATCATGGATGTGCAGCCGACAAATCTGCAGCAACTGCGTGATGCTATCATGTCAATATGGACCAAAATCTCTGAGGAATGTTTCCAACACTTTGTTGAATCTATGCTATGAAAAATTAAGGCAGTTCTGAAGGCAAAAGGGGGTCCAACCCAGTAGTTGTAGGTGGTCCACCTTATTAAGTGGCCAATGAGTGTATATGTAACAACAGTAGCAAAAAAGAGTTGTTTTATAATTGTAATGATTGTAATAATTATAATAACTATAAGCTTGGTTTGTGCTTTACCTCTTTGTATTTTTTGTTTGAACATTCAGCACAGGTAGTATACCTACTGTAGGAGGTGATTTACTAAAATTGTTGCACACTGATTCTGGTGCATCTGTGCATACCGGTAGTACCAATGAGGCTCTAACTTCAGCTTGTTCAATTAAGCTTTGACAATAAAACGTGGAAGCTGATTGGTTACTATGCAGAGCTGCGCCAGGTTCTGTGTGCTCCAGTTTCAGTAAATCACCCTCCTTGTGTGTGGGGATGCATATCAGTTATCTATGCATACTAGTGTTGCTCACGAATATTCGCATTGCGAATATTCGTAACGAATATTGCATATTCGAGTATTCGCGAATAAATCGAATATCGCGGTGAATATTCGATATTTTTCAAATTTATTTTTAAAACAGATCACATCCTAGTGATCTCCATCGACGTCTAAAAGCATTGCTGGTATGATTAGAGACCCTGGGCCGAGTAGCTGAGGCGATCCTTTTATGTTGCCGAATATTCGCAATGCGAATATTCGTATTACGAATATTCGCGTATACTTTCTCTGCCCTTCTGTGTTTTGTGTATAAAAAAACAAAAAACAAAAAAAAATTAGCTTTAGTTTAGTCATATAAGTTTGTGTAAGTAGAGTTAGTGTTTAGTGCATATTAGTTTAGTAATCCAGGAAATGATCTCCGTTTTCGCGTGTTGACGAGAATTTCGCAATCAATTTCGCATTCGCATTAGCGAAATTTCGCATTCGCATTAGCGAAATTTCGCAAAAAAAATTTTTTGATAAAATATCACGAATATTCGATATTAACGAATATTTCACGAATATTCTTCTATATATTTGTGAAATATTGCGAAATCGAATATGGCGTATTCCGCTCAACACTAATGCATACAACTAGGATCTCCAAAGAGTCTATTCATGACTAGCATGGGAGGTGCAAGGATAGGTTCCCTCGGTCAACCACACTAAATCTTTGCACATTTTTTAGTGCTATCTCTATACACAATGCACAAAGTCGAAGTGCGGAACAGAATTTACTTTTTCTATTAATATGCGTGTAGTAGGGGTTTGGGGAGATGTGCAATGGTTTTTACGGTCAGATATAGGGTTATGGTAACCACTATTTCTAAATAACAGTTATCGGAAAGAAAATATAAGATTCCCAGGAGGCTCAGGTAGACAATTAAAGAAAATATAAACCCAACATTTCATATTCCTGATATATGCCTGCCAGGGTTTGATCCGCCCTATAGGCTCACTATGCAAGCCGCATAGGGCCCCCCAAATTACTAGAGGCCCCACCTGATGAGAAATTATTTCCGGCCCCTCACCCCGCTTCTCAACTCGCTGGCTGCATGGGAGAAGAGGTAAGAAGTCAGCACCTCCCCCCCCCCCCGCTTCGCTCCATCACAGTTTTCCCGACAGGAAAACTGCAAGAAAAAAAAGAGAACCAGCTCTTTTAACCACTTGTCATCTGCCCACCGTCAAATGACGGCGGGCAGACGACTCCATTGTTCTGACATCACGTCATATGACGTGATGTCCCTTTAAAGCCGCGGGCGCGCGCGCGCGCCGCCGGCGGCGCGCGCGCTGCCCACCGACCGCTCTGCGGGGACCCCGTGCGAGTGCCCGGCGGCAACGATCGCCACCGGGCACACGCGATTGCTCAGTAACTGAGCTGGGACGTGCAGCTCTGTGTGTAAACACAGAGCTGCACGTCCCTGTCAGGGAGAGAGGAGAGCGGTTGTGTCCCTTGTACATAGGGACACAATCGGTCACCTCCCCCAGTCACCCCCCCCTCCCCCTACAGTTAGAACACTCATAGGACACACATTTAACCCCTTCCCTGCCCCCTAGTGGTTAACCCCTTCACTGCCAGTCACATTTATACAGTAATCAATGCATATTTATAGCATTTTTCACTGTATAAATGTAAATGGTCCCAAAAATGTCAGAAAAGTGTCCGAAATGTCCGCCATAACGTCGCAGTCCCAATAAAAAAATCGCAGATCGCCGCCATTAATAGTAAAAAAAAATAAAAAAATGCCATAAACTATCCCCTATTTTGTAAACGCTATAAATTTTGCGCAAACCAATCGATAAACGCTTATTGCATTTTTTTTTTTACCAAAAATATGTAGAAGAATACGTATCGGCCTAAACTGAGGGAAAAAATATTTTTTTTATATATTTTTGGGGTTATTTATTATAGCAAAAAGGAAAAAATATTGCATTTTTTTAAAAATTGACGCTCTATTTTTGTTTATAGCGCAAAAAATAAAAACAGCAGAGGTGATCAAATACCACCAAAAGAAAGCTCTATTTGTGGGAAAAAAAGGACACCAATTTTGTTTGGGAGCCACGTCGCACGACCGTTAAAGCGACGCAATGTCAGTTAAAGCGACGCAGTGCCGGAAGCTTATATTTTGTCTGGGCAGGAAGGGGGTGTAGGTGCACAGTAGGTAAGTGGTTAACCGGCAGTTTTCCTATGGGAAACAATGCAATGGAGTATACACACGGCCGGGATTCCCGACCAAAGCTCTCATGGCAGTTTTCCTGTCGGAAAACCCAGTCGTATGTAGGGGGAAAAGTTACAGAGCAGGTTCTCGGTTTTCCACTTTGGTTTCCCGGTGGACATTTTACTGCCCGGAATCCAGTATGTGTGTACGAGGCTTTAAAGTGATATGCCTGACCCAGAAGAGATTTAAAGTGATACTAAAGTCTTGTTTTTTTTTTTTTTTCATTTAAAATAACAAACGTTATATTTACTTGCTGTGTGTAATGGTTTTGTACAGAACAGTCCAGATCCTCCTCTTCTTGGGTCCCTCTTTGGTGCTCCTGGCCCCCCTCTTGTTGAGTGCCCCCACAGTAAGCAGCTTGTGCAGCCGAGCTGCAGCTTCCTATGTCTATTCAGACACAATGCCATGGACTTGCCCCGCCCTCTTTCTCTTCTCATTGGCTCACTAATGAGGAGGGGAGTTCCGGACAGCCGAGTCTCTCGTGCAATATTGCTGGATCTAGATTGACCTTAGGTAAATATTAGAGGGGCTGCTGCACACAGAAGGCTTTTTATCATAATGCATGGAATGCATTAAGATAAAAAAAACTTCTGCCTTTACAACCACTTTAAGCCAGCCATACATGGATCAAAATTTGTCTGGTTCAGCAGGGACTGTACAAATTTCAATCCATGTACTGGGACCCTGTTGTACAGAAGCTGATCAGCAACAATAATTTTTTCTTTGTGCTGGCAGGGAAGGCTCCTCACACTCCCCTGACTATGTTGTTGGGGGAATTGAGCTATTTTATTTTCTTCCCGCTGTGTTGGAAGAAAAGTAAATTGTATAATCTAAGACCTGCCTTTTTCTCACAATTTGGGCAGCTTTCTCCTGATAAATGCCCTATGACTGAATTGTTCACTGCGTCAGAAAAGAGAAAAATCCACCAGGGGCCCTCTCTTTACCTGCATGCGGACACTCCTTGTCCTATCCTTTTTTCTCACTGTCATTTACTTCTCCTTTCCCTCCCTCCCGGTTCCTTTTCTCTTGGTTCCATTTACAGCTTGGATGGCCAATTTGCTCCTTGTTGTTCTTTGAATACTTATTTTGTCTACGCTATGATATGTATTTCAATCTATGCCTATACAATTCTGGACCAGACTATGTGTTAAAATGAATATGCATGTCCTATTGCTTTGTATTAATTAGAATTTCAATAAAACTTTGAACAAAAAAGGGGAAAAAAACTTGAAGAAGACATGTAGGTTTTTAAATGTATTTTTAATTAAAATGATGATCATGTAAATGTAAATAATATTATCATAGTGTGGCAATGAATTTAAAATGTTGTTTTATGTACAGTGTAAGCCAGGGGTAGGCAGCCTCGGCCCTCCAGCTGTGGTGAAACTACAAATCCCATCATGCCTCTGCCTCTAGGAATCATGCCTGTGATTGTCATGGTCTTGCAATGTCTCATGGGACTTGTAGTTTCAAAACAGCTGGAGGGCCGAGGTTGCCTACCCCTGGTGTAGTCTGTAATTTTCTAGTAGATGGGAAGAAGTAATGTTTGCACTTTCCTGCTGATCCCAGTATTCTCTGCTAGTATTTGTCACATTGAAAACAGTCTTTCTGCAGTAGATGATAAAAAAACCTACATTGTACCTGATAGCCAAGGCTGAAGCCATCTTTGCCCAGGCTGTATGTGCAATTTCGGCAGCATGTTTTCTTCCTAGAAAGAACAGAGTTTTTTTTCTGAAAAATATGATATTTGGTAATGTTGATATGTGACTGATTCATGCATACTGTGAATTTTTAATAATATATCCACTTGAATTGTCTACAGGGATTTAACACTTCCCAATCTGTTGCATTGCTAGCCAAAACTGCTGTGTGATATGTTGAAGACTGCAGACAGTATCTCTACCAGGTAGAAAGGCTTAGGGAAGTTTATTTGGAAATATGTTTTCACATCTGAATGGGTTATATAATATTTATTTCTGTAGCTGTCATATAACATAATACAATTGTCCATGTGACTTCATTAAAAACCTTGTATGGCATGTAAAATAGACCACACTGTGTAAAGTGCCAGTTAGTAGAAGTAATATGAATGTTACATAGTAGGTATTAGTTTGAAATTCTACTGTATGAGAAATAGTATTTTCTGGGTCATCACTCGGCTCTCTCAGGCAGAAAAGTATATTTAGTTCTTGTGCTAGCAACTGTGTGGCTATGTGGGAATTTTGAAAATGTATTATAAGCGCTGCTGCATAATGTATACTCTGTATGTATGCACAATATTGCATATGCATAGATTAGTAAACCTTATGGATCTCTGTGCTGATTACACAAGCATCTCTAAACTCTTCAGAAGCTTGCTATTTTTTGATCATTTCATGTTGTGAAGAGTCATATCTCAATTCTAGGGATGTAGTGGGGTGATTTAATATAGGACCTAGGATTGTCACAAACTTGTGATTTTTCTTTCTGATTAAAAGATGCAGCCAGTTTACAAAACAACTCAGGACAAACCTAGAGATTATCATTCAATGGATACAGTCATGGCCGAAATTGTTGGCACCCTAGATATTTTTCCAGAAAATCAAGTATTTCTCACAGAAAAGTATTTCAGTGACACGTGTTTTGCTATACACATGTTTATTACCTTTGTGCGTATTGGAACAAAATAAAAAAAGGGAGGAAAAAAAGAAAATAGGACATAATGTCACACAAAACTCCAAAAATGGGCTGGCCAAAATTCTTGACACCCTTTCAAAATTGTGGATAAATAATATTGTTTCAAGCATGTGATGCTCCTTTAAACTCACCTTGGGCAAGTAACAGGTGTGGGCAATATAAAAATCACACCTGAAAGCAGATAAAAAGGAGAGAAGTTCACTTATGGCCCATACACACGATCCGAATATCGGACGAAAACGATCGTCCGATGATGGATCGTACGATTTTCGGATCGTGTGTACACTACTTTCGAGAGCCGATCACGACCATTCATCCGATATTTTTCGATCGGACAAGCGCGAAAATTTTCCTCGTACGATGTCAGATCGTACTATTTTCGTTTAGTCAGTACAGCCGTCGTCCGACAATACAATACAAATACATTACAACACGTGACATCACTTCCGATCTTTTTTTTCTGTCGTACGAGAATTTTCGTGAGTTTAATAACCTATTTTATTTTACTTGCGATTATTAAGCGAAAAAAGTCGTACGATCCATCGGCCACTATTCGGATCGTGTGTATGGGCCATAAGTCTTTGCATTGTGTGTCTGTGTGTGCCACACTAAGCATGGACAACAGAAAGAGGAGAAGAGAACGGTATGATGACTTGAGAACCAAAATTGTAGAAAAATATCAACAATCTCAAGGTTACAAGTCCATCTCCAGAGATCTAGATTTGCCTTTGTCCACAGTGCGAAACATTATCAAGAAGTTTGCAACCCATGGCACTGTAGCTAATCTCTCTGGGCGGGACAGAAGAGAAAAATTGATGAAAGGTTGCAACGCAGAATGGTCCGGATGGTAGATAAGCCGCCCCAAACAAGTTCCAAAGAAATTCAAGCTGTTCCTGCAGGCTCAGAGAGCATCAGTGTCAGCGCGAACTATCCGTTAACATTTAAATGAAATTAAATGCTATGGGAGGAGACCCAGGAGGACCCCACTGCTGACAAAGAGACATAAAAAAGCAAGACTACAGTATGCCAAAATGTACTTGAGTAAGCCAAAATCCTTCTGGAAAAACGTCTTGTGGACAAATGTTTTTGGTAAAGCACATCATTCTACTGTTTACCGAAAACAGAATGAGGCCTACAAAGAAAAGAACACAGTGCCTACAGTGAAATATGGTGGAGGTTCAATGATGTTTTGGGGTTGTTTTGCTGCCTCTGGATCCGGGTGCCTTGAATGTGTGCAAGGCATCATGAAATCTGAGGATTACCAAAAGATTTTGGGTCGCACTGTAGAGCCCAGTGTCAGAAAGCTGGGTTTGCGTCCGAGATCTTGGGTCTTCCAGCAGGACAATGACCCCAAACATACGTCAAAAAGCACCCAGAAATGGATGGCAACAAAGCGCTGGAGAGTTCTAAAGTGGCCAGCAATGAGTCCAGATCTAAATCCCATTGAACACCTGTGGAGAGATCTTAAAATTGCTGTTAAGAAAAGGCGCCCTTCCAATAAGAGAGACCTGGAGCAGTTTGCAAAAGAAGAGTGGTCCAAAATTATGGGTGAGAGGTGTAAAAAGCCTATTGATGGTTATAGGAAGTGACTGATTTCATTTAGTGAGTGAGTGAGTGAAAAACGTACATTGCGCTGCACATGCGAACTGAATCGCCTCTGGGCGCTCGTTCATTTCTCCTTTGAACTCAAAAGAGATAGGTCTTGATCTTTCTCCTAAAGGTCAAGTGATTCTCCTCCAACCGAATGCTGGTTGGTAGAGCGTTCCATAGTCTGGGGCCTTGGACCGCAAATCTTCGCTCTCCTTTGGACTTGTATCTGGCTTTGGGTATTTGGAGTAGATTTTGATTAGTGAATCGCAGAATGCGATTGGGGTTATAGGCTTTGAGTATTTCGCATAGATATTTGGGGGCATTTCCCAGAATACACTTATGCGTCAGACAGAGTGCCTTGAAAGTAATTCTGTCTTTTACTGGCAACCAATGAAGGGATCTCAGTGAAGTTGAGATTGATTCCCATGTTTTTTTCCCAGTCACCAGTCTAGCAGCCGTGTTTTGAACTACTTGTAGACAAGTGATTTGGTACTTTGGGAGTCCGAGGTGCATTTGCATAGTCAAGTCTGGAGTTCACAATTGTTCCCACCACGACTGCTATGTCTTCTTTAGGAATAAATGGAATAAGTCTGCGTAGTAGGCGCAGCATATGGTGAGATCCGCTGACTACTGACCCTATATGTGCATCCATTGTCATGTAGGTGTTGAAGATGATTCCGAGACTTTTGACTTTGGTGCTAGGAGGGATGATTTTGCCCAGAATGGGAGGAGGTGTCCAAGTTGTTGCCTGTTGATTCTTACGCTTGGCGTGAAACAAGAGAAGTTCTGTTTTCGAACCGTTGAGTTTAAGATAACTCTTTGTCATCCAGTTTTCTATCAAAGAGAGGCATTTCTCCAGACCGAGATGATAATCCTTTTTGTTGCAGATGCGAAAATACAGTTGTGTGTCATCTGCATAAGAGTGGTAAAGTAACTTTTGGCTGCTGATGATTTCAAAGAGAGGGCGGAGATAGATATTGAACAGCACCGGCGACAAGGGGGATCCTTGAGGAACTCCGCATGACACTGTGGGCCAGATTCACGTAGTCCAGAGCATCTTTGCTCTGGAGTAACGCTTCTCATTTGCGTTGCGCTGCCGATTTTTTAGGAGCAAGTGCTGTCATTCATGAAGCACTTGCTCCTAAAGTTGCGGCAGCGCATCACAAATGAGCCGGCGGAATTCAAATTGGGCGGGTACGGGGCGTGTAGTATGCTAACTACGCGCGATCCCCGCCCCGCCGACGTACTGCGCATGCGTCGAGTGTCAAAACATCCCCGTGCGCATGCTCCAAAATCTGTGAATGAACGTCAATGACGTCACATTCCCATTCATGACCGTTTTACGCAAGCGACGTTTTTTTTTTTTTTCCCGACGCGATGACGACGCCTATACCTAACATAGGATACGCCAGCCCCATGTAGGTATAACTATGCGCCGCGTATCCCGTCCGGAAACGTCGTAACGTCACTGCGTCGCGCCGGATTTCGATCGTGAATTGCCGATTTCCGCTCATTAACATATTTTTTGAGCGTAAATCGGCGGGAACGCCCCCGGCGCCATTTTTAAGTTGAAGTAACGATGCGATGGCGAAACTCAGTTACGCTCACCGCATCGGAACTTCAACCCGGCGTTTCTTGTTTTCTGGTTACAGAAAACAGAAACGCCGGCTCAAAGCCACTGTTACGCTGGCGGATCACTCGATCCGCCAGCGTAACCTTTGCTGAATCTGGCCCTGTGTGTTTTTCAGAAGTGAAAGGTCCCAATTTCACGATTTGTGATCGGTTTTCCAAAAAGGAGGAGAACCAGGATAGATCACATTCCACCACTCTGGCTACTTCAGCTAGCTGAGTCAGTAATAGTTTGTGATCTACCGTGTCAAAAGCTGCGCTTAGCTCCAGCAGTACTAGAAGACAAGATTCTCCTTCATCTGCGGCCTCGAGAGCATCATCCCATATTTTGAGTAGTGCTGTCTCCGTCCCGTGCCCGGGACGGAAACCCGATTGCAATGGATCAAGCAAATTATGGGTATCTAGATGCTGTTGCAGCTGTTGTACCACTACTTCTCCATTACCTTGGAGAAGACGTTTAGGCCTGTTATGGGACGACGGTGTTTTGGGTCTTTGGGGTCGAGGGTGGGTTTCTTTAAAATGGGTTTGATTATGCCTTGTTTCAGCTGGGTGGGCACTATGCCTTCCTTGAAAGACTGGTTTATAAGCTGCGTGATAGGCGGTGCCAGGATATCGGCACATTCCTTCAGCAGTTTGGTGGGGATAATATCATTGGGTGCTGTGCTATTTCGCAGGGCACGATGATATTTTTAGTGGCCTCGATGGGGATGAGTTTGGGAGTGAACTTCGTTGATTGCGGTGAGTTTATGTGGGTATTGGGTGAATGGTTGAGAGGGGGTTGAGGGGGGTACTGTTTTGCTGAATGCTATCACGGATTCTTTCAATATTGTTAATGAAATAATCCGATAATTCATTGCAAAATTCTTGGGTATCAGAATTGGGGGCTTCAAGACAGACTGGATTCATGGTCTGGGTGACAAGCTTGAAGAGTTTGCGAGGGCGGTTTAGGGCATTGGCGATGGCATTGGAAAAGTGTTTTTTTTTTTTTTGGCTTTGAAGATTTGTTTGTGGTATTTTTTTGTTATTACCTTGTAGATGGCGTGGTTTTCCTCTGAAGCGCTTCTTTTCCAGGTGGCTTCCGCTCTTCTGCGCTCTTGCTTCAGCAATGACAGCTGGTCGTTAAACCAGCTGGAGTTGTTTTTCCAGATGCAGGTTTTGCGTTTTGGCGCTACTAAGTCGGCTGACTGTAGTAGAGCCGTGTTGATGGCATCCAGGGTTTCTGTGGCTGTTTGATGTAGTTGGATTGTTTTTATTTTGTTCCCTAATGTTGTTTTCAAGAGCTCCAAATGGAGCTTCTTCTGAGATCTTGTCCAGTGCGTTGTCACTGGTTTTAATGTTTTTGTTAAGGGGGCATTTTTGATAATAATGAATTTGATTACATGGTGGTCTGTCCATGGTAACGGCTCATTTTTTACTTTCATATCTTGTCTGAAAATAAGATCGAGCGTGTGACTAGAAGAATGTGTGGGCCCACATACTAGCTGCTGCATACCTAGTCCTTCCAAGTGGTCAATGCAAGCGTCGGCCACGGGATCCTGTAAGGAGTTGGCCCACAGGTTGAAATCCCCAAGCAGCAAAAGATGTTTGCTGTTTAGGGTGTAAGTGGAGATAAACTCTGTTAAAGATGAGAGAAGCTGCGATTTTGGACCCGGTGGTCTATAGCAGAGAAGGATATGAGTGGTCTCCTGGGGATTTGTTTGGAGTTGTAGGGAGAGGGTTTCCATGAATGGAAGTGGGTTTTGAAGGACTGGTTTAGTGATCGCGAGGTGGGTCTTGTAGATCACCGCCCTCTTTGCCCCACTGTTTTCTGTTAAAATGCGATAATTTTATTTATTTATTATTTTCCAAAGGGTGTGCAACCAAATATTAAGTTAAGGGTGCCAGGAATTTTGATCAGCCCATTTTCGGAGTTTTGTGTGACATTATGTCCAATTAGGTTTTTTCCCTCCCTTTTTTCTGTTTTGTTCCAATACACACAAAGAGAATTAACATGTGTATAGAGAAACCTGTGTTACTGCAATACTTTTCTGTGAGAAATACTTGATTTTCTGGAAAAAAATCTGGGGTGCCAACAATTTCGGCCATGAATGTATATAGCGCTAACCTATTCCACAGCACTGTACAAAGGACATACAAGGGCTATGACTATCAAATTATAACATTTAAAAATGAGTACGCTGCCAAAAAAAGCTTACATGTTTATCATCCTAGAGTTGCAGAATACATTAGCCGCAAAATCAGATTGTAAAAAAAAAATCAAAACAAAATGCAGGTTACTTGGCAAAAGTTCAAAATGAGATGCTGACTGCTAAACAGAATAAGACAAATCCATCATTTGAGCCCCTGGTACCATTTAACCACTTAAGCCCCGGACCAATATGCTGCTAAATGCCCAAAGGTGTTTTTACAATTTGGCACCGCGTCGCTTTAACAGACAATTGCGCGGTCGTGCGACGTGGCTCCCAAAAAAAATGTGCGTCCTTTTCTTCCCACAAATAGAGCTTTCTTTTGATGGTATTTGATTGTCTCTGCGATTTTTTTGTGATGTAAACGGAAAAAGACAGAAAATTTTGAAAAAAAATTATATTTTCTACTTTTTGTTATGAGAAAAATCGAATAAACTAAATTTTAATCAAACATTTAGGCCAAAATGTATTCAGCCACATGTCTTTAGTAAAAAAAAAATTGCAATATAAAAAAAAAACTAGCTACCTAGCGGCAACAGTGACACTAATACAGCGATCAGAAAACTGATCGCTTAGTGACACTGGCAATAGGGGGTGAAAGGGTTAACTAGGGTGGTAAACAAGGGGTTAAACCTTTATTAGGGGGGGTAAGGGGGCTAATCTGGACCTAACACTAACTGCCTGTCACACTAACTGTCACACTGACACTAAATGCAGTGATCAGTAAATATATGATCACTGCCATTAGTGACACTGTGATAGGGGGCTGGGGGGGGTAATCTGAAGGGGTTAATGTGCCTATGTGTACTGGTGTCAGTGTAGTGTTGTGCGACTTACTATGTGATGTCTTCTCTCCTCTCGCCGAAATGAAAATACCACCGAGAGGAGAAGTGACATCACTTCCTCTGCCCGTGTTTACATTACACAGGCAGAGGGCGGGCAGAGGGGGGGAAGCCGGATTCGCTGGGAGCGATCGCAAGGGGGCAGACAGAAATGAACAGCCACCCACTCATCCCGGATCGCTCCCACACACTTACCGACTGCCGCATGTAGCGGGGGGGGGGTCCCGATCGGACCCCCGACCCGTGGGAAGGCAGGGACGTACCAGTACGCCCATATACATATACATGCAGCGGGCGTTAAGTGGTTAAATGAGTGCTGCTATTGGCTCTGGTGTGTCCAGTGCTAGGCCTGATCTAAAATTCTCCTGGGTTGTAAGGCAGCCCATAGATGATCTGATTTTCTTTCCATAGGTTGTGGTGGCAATAATCTATATAATCTAGAGCCGCATGTAGAAAAATCTGACAGGATGGTTGTACCAAAGTTGATCAATGGATTAACTTGGGTACAATCAGCCTGCTAATACATGGATTGAATCTCAGTCGGTCCCTGCTGAACCAGCTGAATTTCAATCCATGTATGGCTCCTTTATTTCACCAAGCCATACCACATAGTGTAAATGTTTGTGTAGAATGATGCCTCTAAATATCTTATTGCAGATCGTCTCTCCTCCCCCAAACTAAGGGATACAGCAAGAGGGGCCAAGATCCCCCTCTAACGGAAGCCGGGAGGTCACATGACTGCTGTGCTATCCGCTCAACCCCTCCCTCTGACAGTCAACCTGAAGAAGGGGCGTGGCCTTGAAACATGTAGTATCTCCAGTCGGTGATGTGTGATCCTTCTTGCTCCTCTGGTACCAACAGCTTTTGAATGACCCCAGCAGCAGGTTTTTCCCATAGTCGTAGGAACTCCTTGGCTGGCTTCCACCAGGCTGTGACGTAATTTCTGGGCACGAGACGCTGTCTGAGCGGCCGTTGGACACTGGCCCCTACAGTTCACGTGGCTACAGTTGAGGCCCCTTCTCCACCAGACCCCTGGTCCTACGGTTCTGGTGGGGGCCCCTTGCCAGAGGCGCTACTGCACTTTCTGCTTAATGGCTCTGTGTAGTTTTCACTAAGCCCCTGTGACATCCTTGTGGCTTCAGCCTCCAAGTATTGCCAGCTTCTTATCCAAGTCTCTGCATGATCATCTATAGACTGCTGTAAACCTTGGTGAATACCTTCACTATTTATAAAATAAAGAGTCTTTTTTATCTCATTGGTCTATGAGTTTTGGACAGCAGTGGCCACAGCTCCATTCGTTCTTTTGGTTAATTGGCTGAAAATTTCCCTATGCTCCTGGATATTCGTTTTTTAGCCTCCCGCTGTAGCCCTTGGATCGGGGGAGCAGATCGGATAAAGGGTGACATTACCGGCCAGAAACCATCTGCAATAAGATATTTAGAGGCATCATTTTACGCAAACATTTACACTATGTAGTATGGCTTGATGAAACAGAGGGACTGGCAGTAATCTTTCTTTAACTTTACTACTATTAGTGGCAAGAGGAGGAGGGAGGGGAGGGGTGGATTTCGAGATATCTCACACACCGGAGCTGGATTTAATACATTTTCCTCAAAATTCTACAAACAATACTCCATAATAATAATGTGAAAGAAGTTTGTTTGAAATCTTTAAAAAATTATTACAAATTTAAACGAAAAAATCACATGTACATAAATATTTACAACTTTTCCCATGACACTCAAAATTGAGCTCAGGTGCACCCTGTTTCCATTGATCATCCTTGAGATATTTCTACAACTTGATCAGAGTTCACCTGTGGTAAATTTAGTTGATCCCACAGGTAAATGTGCATGTCAGAGCACAAACTAAGCCACGAAGTCCAAGGAATTGTCTGTAGACCTCCGAGACAGGATTTTATCAAGGCACAGATCTGGGGAAGTGTACAGAAAAAATTATGCAGTATTGAAGATCCCAATTTGCACAGTGGCTTCCATCATCCATAAATAGAAGATGTTTGTGTAGCGCTCACCCGTGTAGCGCTCACCCCCGAAGGAGCCGCTGGATGATCGGGTCTTCTGTTTTACCTCTGTGACACACCACAAACAATGAACCCACAGCACACCAGCACACCTTGTGAGAGTTTAAATAACTATTTACTGTATATATAATAATCTGAATAGCAATATACAACATCAACATTTATCTCTACACAGCATAACACAGAGACTGCATATGAGACACCAGCATAACAGTGATGAACGATAAATGCGGTTATTCTAACTGTGAACTTATATATATAAACTTAGTCCCAATGTACCCGGGTACCTAACCCACTGGCCAGTGGTAGTTTCTTCAGCTAGCCAACGTTGGGGCCCAATATGAATGGTAAAAATCTGTGTGTATGGTTAATGACAACGGGCCGGAGGCCTCTCACCCATCCACGGAGGGAGATGTCCGTCTGTAGCCGGCAGGGATGTCAGCAATTATCTTCTGCGATGAAGAGCTGTATATAGGAGCTGAAGTCTGATGTCATCAGGGGTTCTGGTCATCAAATTTGGCGTCCGTCCGGGCCGAGTCGCCGCCCGCAGTGTCCTCTCAGCAGGGTGGCACCTTACTCACAGCCCCAGAGGATCCTCTTCCAGCCAGGAACAAACAGCCGTTTTCCCTGTGTAGCAGATGTCACTTCAGGAAGGCACGTGTGACCAGTCAGCACAGTCTCTCCACAAACAGGCGGCACACCCAAGCAACAGCAGTCTGTTCTCCCTGTCTCCTCACACCAGACTGAGGCCAGCAACCTCTTGCCCCAGAGTTCACTTCCTTCTTTCTCCTGTAGCACTCTGGGAACTGTAGTCTAAGTATCCATTTTCATTTGTAATTCCTCAGTGGCTGTGTCTACAATCCCCACAAAGCTGTGCTCTCCGGCTCCACCTGCAGCTGCAATATCTTTTCTCTTAAAGGAGCTGAAATCAACAACAGGGCTACATTCTCCCCCTACTTAAAGTCTTTGGGTCCCTCCAAAGGGTAAACTGCGTTTTTAGGTTCTACAGACAGCATATACAATATAAAGGCACATATAAAGTTTATACTAAACTACTTGAATACCTTTACTGCGTGCAGATAGATGCAGTTTATGACAGCGTCTAGCAAGTGGGGTGGGTAGAGGGACACTCCACCAAGGTGTGCTGATGGCCTGAGTTGGACACAAGTCCTTTGATACTTCTGTGGTCAAGGTGGACACCTCGGGTGATCTTCGCACAGTAGTTACAGCTTCCTCTGTGCTATTCCCTGGTGAGTCATAAGTGAGTCTCTGAGGGGGTCGCACTGGTCGTTTGGACCTTGATTCTAAAAGCCATGATGGGCCCTCATCTGCGGAGTCCCCTTCTACTTGAAGTGTTGGCTGAGAGGATTCAGTTTCCTCTTCGACTGGCTGAACAAGAGCATCCTCTAGCACTGAGGTTTCTGGCAAGAGACTTTCCACTTGAGAAGGTACAGAATTATCTTCCATGGGCATATCCTCGTTTGCTTGAGGCACAAATTCAGGGGCATCCGGTCTCAAATTGCTCAAGTCCTGCTCAGGAGCCATAATAGTTGGATGGACATCCATAGGTTCAGATGGCCACATCCAACTCGGACACACATCTTCCTCATCGCTGTCGTCCTCACTTTCTCTTGTAGAAGGTGGCTGTTGTGACCGGGTAACAGGTGCTTGACGGGAAGTGGATGGAATGGGTGAAGGAGACTCATCTCTATCTGGTACCCGCACAGCTTCATTCAGAGGTAGGAGATGATTCCGATGCCAATTCTTCAGTGGCCCGGTCTTTCCCTCTGGTCGAATCTGGTACACTGGCAGGCCAGGTAATTGTTTACAGACAATGTAGATCTGAGAACTCCATCTATCAGCTAGCTTGTGTCTTGCAGACGCACCCAAATTTCTCAACAAAACTCGATCATCTGGCTGTAGGTCCTGTACCCGAACCCTCAGGTCATAGTTTCGTTTGTTTCTTCGTTCTCTACCCTCAGAGGTCGAACGGGCCTTCTCAAATGCAGAAGCCAGGTTCTTCCTGAGTCTATCCACATAGCCCTGATGAGACGCAATAGACGTCTGGTCAAGGGAGAGGCCAAAAGCTAAATCTACTGGCAATCGGGCTTCTCTTCCAAACATGAGGCGGTACGGTGAGTATCCGGTAGCATCACTTTCTGTGCTATTGTAAGCATGCACAATGGTAGAGATATGCCGACTCCAGTGCTGTTTCTCCCTGGTCGACAGTGTTCCCAACATGTTGAGTAGAGTACGATTGAATCTCTCCGGTTGTGCATCACCCTGGGGGTGATAGGGGGAGGTCCTCGACTTCTGAATCCCCAATAGATCCAAGAGCTGCCTGATGAGCCAACTTTCAAAGTCTCTGCCTTGATCAGAATGGATCCTCTGAGGTAGACCATAATAACCGAAGAACTTTTCTACTAGGACTTTGGCTACAGTAGGAGCACGTTGATCTTTGGTTGGAAAAGCTTGAGCATAACGGGTAAAGTGATCTGTCACCACCAAGATGTTTCCCTGTCCACTAGTGTCAGGCTCTAGGCACAGGAAGTCAATGCACACCAGGTCCATGGGTCCTTGACTCTGTAGATGGCTCATTGGAGCATTCCTCGAAGGTAAAGTTTTCCTCTGGATACATCTTAGACAGGAATGGCAGTAGCTTTCAACTTCAGATCTCATGCAGGGCCAATAGAATCTGTCTTGGACCAGTTTGAAAGTTCTTTCTGATCCTAAGTGACCATGGTCATCATGCAAAGCTCTCAGTACATTTTCTCTATGCTTCTCTGGGAGGAACAACTGCTGCTTTTCTTCCAAGTCATCCGAGGGGCCCCTTCGGTAGACCACCCCGTCTAGCAGTTTTAACCGTTCCCACTCTTTGTGGACCAGACGAGCCTCTTTTGGTGAATCAGTTAGTAGGAGCCCTCTTTGACCCGCTTTCATTGCTCTTAGAGTTAACCCAATCAAAGGATCTTCAGCCTGATCTACTCTCAGGTCCTTCTTCGTGAAAGTAGGCAGGCCCTCACTCCTCAGCTGTGTAGGGTTACAATACATTTTAGGGACACCGGCAGCCATGACTCCTATGGCCTCTGCTCCAATCACTCCTTTGGTTCGGTATTCCACCCCTTGGCATAGGGCTTGAACTCCATCTGGAGTCAAATGAGTCCACTCTGTTTCTGGGACCCCTGTGCTATAGGGTCTTCTGGACAAGGCATCCGCGTCTTGGTTATTGACCCCAGGGCGATATTTGAGGCTGAAGCGGAATCCTGACAGGGCAGCCAACCACCTGTGCCCAGTGGCATCCAGTTTTGCCGTAGTGAGAATGTAAGTGAGTGGATTGTTGTCGGTTCTGACCACGAAATTGGCCCCGTACAGGTAGTCTTTTAGTTTGTCCACCACTGTCCACTTCAAGGCCAGGAACTCCAACTTGTGAGTGGGATAATTCTTCTCAGAAGGGGTGAGACCCCGACTCACATATGCCACCGGTCTCAGGAGGCCATCATATTCCTGGTATAGTACTCCTCCTAGCCCTTCTCTGCTAGCATCCACATGTAGTTCATAAGGCTTGGCAGGATCAGCGTAGGCAAGGACAGGAGCCTGTGTTAGACTTCCTTTCAATTGGAGGAAAGCTCTTTCACATTGGTCGGTCCATTCCTCCTGGATTGATTCACGAGGCTTCCTAGGCCCGTGGGCTGATGAACCCGGCTCAAAGGGCATTGATTCATCTTCTGCTCCTTCCATTCTTAGAAGTTTGTTCAGAGGCTGAGCTATCTTGGCAAACCCCTCTACGAACCTTCTATAGTATGAGCAGAATCCCAGGAAGGACCGGAGTTCAGTAATATTACGAGGTCTCGGCCATGAAGCCACAGCTTCCAACTTCTTAGGATCAGTTGATATGCCTTCTGCTGAAACAACATGTCCCAGGTACGTGACTGAAGGCAGACAGAATTGACACTTCTCCAAGGAAAGTTTCAATCCTTCTTCATGCAGCCGCTTCAAGACCTTTTCCAACCGCTGCTCATGTTCTTCCAGTGTTCTTCCGAAGACTATTAGGTCATCCAGATACACTAGTACCTCAATCAGGTTCATGTCTCCCACCGTCTTTTCCATTAGTCGTTGGAAAGTTGCTGGGGCTCCTGTGAGGCCTTGGGGCATTCTATTAAACTCAAAGAATCCCAGTGGACAGATGAAAGCAGTCTTCTCTTTATCTTCAGGATGCATGGGTATCTGGTGATACCCACTTCGCAGGTCAAGTACACTAAACCACTTTGCTCCAGACAGACACTGTAAGGCATCTTCTATTCGAGGAGTAGTGTATTGGTCGGGAATGGTTCTTTGGTTGAGTGTGCGGTAGTCTATGCACAAACGGATGGAACCGTTTTTCTTGCGAACTACCACAATGGGTGAGGCATAAGGACTCCTGGATTCTTGGATTATCCTAGTCCTTTTCAATTCAGCCAGTTGTTCCCTTAGGTCATCTAGATCTCCCAATGGGACTCGCCGTGACCTTTCTCGAAAGGGCTTGTCATCTTGGAGGCGAATGCGGTGTCGAGTGCTCTTAGCACATCCCACATCAAACTCATCCTTGGAGAACAAATCCTGCCACTTGAGGAGTTGAGATTGAATTTGCTTCTTCCACTCAGGCGAGATTGGAGCGTCTTTAGGATAGAACCGTTCAGCTGGGATCTCTCTGTCTACTCCCCCCACCAATTCAGTGGGTGAGAGGGGTGTGGCAGTGGCCACTTGTCCAATCGGCATCCGTGCCTTCAAGGTCACTGGGTAGTCTGACACATTGCATACACTTACAGAGACTCTCCCACGGGCCCGCTGTAGGGCTCTGGTGGATATTATCTCCGGCACCAATTCCACTCCAGATCTCTTCACATTTCTGGGATCAGTTTCCAGGACCACATAGGGGCCTGGTTGTGACCAATTCAACTTGACTGAGGCCCGGAAACTAGTCATTTCTCCTGGCTGTAAGACCTTCTCCGCTCTTTCTAATCTCCAAAGCCGTCCCACTTCTGCAGGGGCCCTCTGTTCTTGTATAATCCGCTGGTAGATTGACCGCAACATCGGGTGCATCTCCTCAGAAGTAGAACTCTCTTCCGTCACTAACGGAGTTATAAGGCGTCTCACCAAGTCAGTATTTGTCCCCACTATTATAGAACTCCGATTAGCTCCTGGTGGGCGGGGACATACAATGGCCAAGGCGTCACAGACCCCTGGTTGCCCAACAGTTGCCGAACTGAACTCCAGCTTCACTTGTAGACACCCATCATATGGAAGCTTCTGAGTCCCAATACCCCAGATTTCGAGATCCTCTAACTCCATCAGGGGTAGATGCTTCAAATGCTTCTGGTAGAAGTCCCGGTAAATCAGTGTTACTTGAGCACCTGAATCGAGGAGAGCCTTCGTGTAAACCCCTTCTACTTGAACTGGGATAATGGGTGAAGGACCTATCAACTTGTCAGGGAACTTCTTCGGAGTAGTAGAAGGCATAGACCCAGTCGGCTGCACTCTAGCCTTCTTCCTAGCTCGTGGTGGTTGTTTTCTTCCCCCTAACTGGGGTTTAGGTTGTGGGTGTGCATTGCTTCCCTGTGACACAGGACCAGACACCAAGGGAGGGGATCTTTTTGTCGTAGCAGGGGGGGCTCTGGGAAAAGACTTGGGCCTCTTATTGGTATCCTGGGAATCAGAGCAGTCTTCAGTAGTTGGGCACCCAGTTTGCTCCCTCACTGGGGCCCTCTGTAGTTTCCCGCCGGTAGATAACTTCCTCTTGAATTCGATGGGCTCGGACAGATACTTCGGTAATGACCCACTCCTCCACAGTTATAGCAGATGTTTGACGGTTTCTTGATAGGCACCACCTGAGTGGTAGAATCAGGAACTGGTTCTGACGTGACTTTTTCAAGGGGCGACTTGACACCTGCAGACAATAGGGTTAGCATTTGCGTCAGCTGGGAAACTTGCGCCTTTAATTTCTCTATTTCTGAATTCCCATTCGACACATTGAGCGTTCGAACCTCAGCAGGAAATGAAAATCCTGAGCCCTTCTTTTTCTCCTCTAGGATAGCCTCTTCCTCCCTTACCATCTTAATGAGATCAGAGTATCGCAAAGAGGTACCTCCTTGTAAAGTTTTCAACTGGATCCAGATAGGGTCAGAACTCAGAGCGCCTCTCAGGATCTGTTTCATTCTTACTTGATCCATATCCCATGGCTCTATACCTTTCTTTAGTACAATCTGGTATAGCATTTTGTTTAGTCGTCGAATATACTCGGAAAGCTGCTCATTTTCCCGTTGAAACATGTGTTCAAAGAGGAAGATTAAATCTGTACCTTTCTCTGTGCGCCCAAACTCATCTTGCAACATGCGAAGATAGTCATATGCTGTACAAGACTCCTGACTGAATTTCAAATTTCGGATGGCTTCTGTTGCAACGCCTTTCAGACTTTCAGTAACGCGCTGTTTCTTTTGAGCCTCTGGAACATCCCATTCTTCCAGTGCTTGCATAGCCTGTTCCATCCAGGTTTCATACTCTTCTTCTCCAGGAGGTACAGGCTGCACTCCAGAAAAGATTCTCAACTTCCTGTAGCCATAGTTCACAGAGGGCGAGGAAATTTTTATAACGCTCTCTACCAGTTTTCCTATGTCCATGAAGAAGGAAGCTGGGGGGTAGTTAGTGGTTGGCACAGAAGTGGTAGTTACTTCCACTGTGTCTGACATGGTCTGGCTTGGTCCCTCCAAACAACTTGCTGAGGTGACTAGAGGGAGTAACCGTGCTTTAACTTCTCCGGTTAGCTGGATGCTATCACCCTGGAAGCAGGTTGGGACTCCTTTCTTCCATTCTAGTAGGGCATAGGTATGGGAGATTTCTTGATCTATTTTTGTGTCTATTACAAACACTTTCTGGTCAGGTGCTAGTGTAGTTACTGCTTGACGGATCTGTTCCTCTGTCCATTTGTCAGCAGGAATGTCCATTACTACACTCAGCCCTAATTGGGCATTTTGTTCCTCGCACCACTCTGCTGCTGTGTTTGGATCCATTGCTGGCTCGTTTGTGTGGTTATCACTTTGCGAGAGGTATCAGAAAAGATCCCGGACGAGAACCCCCACGTGTAGCGCTCACCCCCGAAGGAGCCGCTGGATGATCGGGTCTTCTGTTTTACCTCTGTGACACACCACAAACAATGAACCCACAGCACACCAGCACACCTTGTGAGAGTTTAAATAACTATTTACTGTATATATAATAATCTGAATAGCAATATACAACATCAACATTTATCTCTACACAGCATAACACAGAGACTGCATATGAGACACCAGCATAACAGTGATGAACGATAAATGCGGTTATTCTAACTGTGAACTTATATATATAAACTTAGTCCCAATGTACCCGGGTACCTAACCCACTGGCCAGTGGTAGTTTCTTCAGCTAGCCAACGTTGGGGCCCAATATGAAAGGTAAAAATCTGTGTGTATGGTTAATGACAACGGGCCGGAGGCCTCTCACCCATCCACGGAGGGAGATGTCCGTCTGTAGCCGGCAGGGATGTCAGCAATTATCTTCTGCGATGAAGAGCTGTATATAGGAGCTGAAGTCTGATGTCATCAGGGGTTCTGGTCATCAAATTTGGCGTCCGTCCGGGCCGAGTCGCCGCCGGCAGTGTCCTCTCAGCAGGGTGGCACCTTACTCACAGCCCCAGAGGATCCTCTTCCAGCCAGGAACAAACAGCCGTTTTCCCTGTGTAGCAGATGTCATTTCAGGAAGGCACGTGTGACCAGTCAGCACAGTCTCTCCACAAACAGGCGGCACACCCAAGCAACAGCAGTCTGTTCTCCCTGTCTCCTCACACCAGACTGAGGCCAGCAACCTCTTGCCCCAGAGTTCACTTCCTTCTTTCTCCTGTAGCACTCTGGGAACTGTAGTCTAAGTATCCATTTTCATTTGTAATTCCTCAGTGGCTGTGTCTACAATCCCCACAAAGCTGTGCTCTCCGGCTCCACCTGCAGCTGCAATATCTTTTCTCTTAAAGGAGCTGAAATCAACAACAGGGCTACATTTGGAACCACCAGGACTCCTCCTAGAGTGGGCCATCTGGCCAAACTGAGCAACTGTGGAAGAAGGGCCTTAGTCAGGGAGGTGAACAAAAACCCTATGGTCTCTCTGACAGAGCTCCAGCGTATTTTCT
This sequence comes from Rana kukunoris, assembly GCA_029574335.1. Lineage (NCBI taxonomy): Eukaryota > Metazoa > Chordata > Amphibia > Anura > Ranidae > Rana > Rana kukunoris. Next base: position 54,318 of record JAJQKJ010000479.1, on the reverse strand, counting down.
GTGGAGAGAGGAGAACCTTCCAGAAGAACAACCATCTCTGCAGCACTCTACCAACCAGGCCTGAATGGTAGAGTGCCCAGATGGAAGCCACTCCTCTGTAAAAGCCACATGACAGACCATCTGCAGTTTGCCAAAAGACACCTAAAGGACTCAGACCATGAGAAACAAAATTCTCTGGTCTGTGATTGTTGAATTGCAAGTGTCATGTCTGTAAGTAACCAGGCACTGCTCATCACCTGGCAATACCATCCCTACAGTGAAGCCTTGTGGTGGTAGCATCATGCTGTGGGGATGGTTTTCAGCGTCAGGAATTGGGAGACTAGTCAGGATCGATGGAAAGATGAATACAGCAATGTACAGAGACATCCTTGATGAAAACCTGCTCCAGAGCGTTCTGGACCTCAAACTGGGATGAAGATCCATCTTCCAACAAGACAACCCTAAGCACACAGGCAAGATAGCAAGAGGCTGAGTGGAATGGCACACTGACGTCACCACCCACTACACTCTGTATCCAGAAGGACGGGTTTGCCTGTTTGTGTCCAGCCCGCACATGAGGCTTAAGGCCTTTCTACATGCAACATTATTGTAAGTGTGTTTTTTTTAAATGTTTTAAACTGTGAAGCTTTTTTACATTATGTAAGCCTTTATTAGTGATGGACGAACATTCTACGGGATGGTCCAAGAAGGATCGCAAATGTCCGTAAACCACAAGTTTGCGTCGGACCCTATTGACTTTAATGGCAGGCGAATATTTAAAACCTTCAGGTCATATTTGCAGCCACAAAATACTTACTAGCTGTGCACCAATAGTCCCACAACATGGACATTGACCTACCAGAAGTATTAAGTGAAAAACCGGATACATAAGTAAGTGCCATTACAAGCCCCAAAAATTAGACGACAGGCGTTCAATTGACAGCAAACAACTTTGTATTCTGTGGCTGGTGGTACATTACCCCGTCTGACTTTTTTTCTAAGAAAAAACGGCCATGTGTACGAGGCATAAGACCTACTGCTTGATTTATAGGATAGGGATGTAAGTTTAGACCATATCCTTTCTTATTTTTCCTTTTCTCTAACCAAATGTCAGGGTTATGTATATTTGTTTTATTTTTCCTCACTTTAGCTACGGATGTAAAATTGTAACTTCTTCTTTGAGATATATATGTTGACACTGGATGTGGAAACTGTTTCAGGATTTCCTATGTCCTCCGTGGTGGGTTGGCAATTCACCCCGATATACCAGGAGCCTTGGTTACCGCCCCCCATAGTGAGACTTTCATGGGTGGTCCTTTTTTCGAGGGTTTTTTTTTGTGGGATGAACGCCTCTCCTATTTTATCTGATATGTTATGATTGTATTCACACTGTAATATTTTTGTTAATGTTATTTTTCTTTATTTATGGTCTCATGACAACCTTTTATACATCATCTGACCAATTGTATGTATGAGTAATGCTCCCGAAGAAGCGGGTGATATAAGAAACCACAAAACATGTCAAGCTCTTCTCAATATAAACTATGAAGTGATAAGAGTCAGCAAAGGCGAAGAGCGCAGAAAGTTATCTACAAGATTTCTAGCAGGATCAACAGGTATTTGATCTGACACCATCGCGATCCATGTGACCCGGAAGTGCGGGTGTTCGTATCTGAAAATTTGCCGGCAAATCAGTTTTTTAACCTTTTTGCAACCGCCCTATAGACAAAGTACGTCTACAGGGCGGTTGCTTAACTCTAAGGCCTCGTACACACAAGGCAATCTATCTGTTCAAATCGGTCGGACCGACCGATTTGAACAGATCTGTCTGCTGGCATTTTGGTTTGCTCGCGTGTACACACGAGCAAACCAAAATCCCCGCCAGCAGACAGCGCGCTGACGTGGCGGTGACGTTGACGCCGCCACGTCACCGCACCAGGAAGTAAAACACTTCCGCGCATGTGTCGAAATCATTCGGCGCGTGTGCGAGAAGACATGTCTGCTGGTTAGCATACTAACCATCAGACATGTCGGGCGGACGGGTTCCCAGCCGACAGATTTCAAAGCATGCTTTGAAATCTGTCGGGTAGCGAAATCCGTCGGCTCGCCCGTACACACGATTGAATCTGTCTGCTGAAACGGTCTAGCAGACCGTTTCCAGCAGACAGATTTGATCGTGTGTACGAGGCCTAAGAGGCCGTTAATTAACGGCTTCCTAGAATCGCGCTCCCGCGCGCCCCCTGAGGCGTGCATCACGGATCACGGTAAATCGCCGCTGATATCGGCGGTTTACCACCTGATCGCTCTGTCCAATGACGGAGCGATCACTTGTAAACAAACCGGCGTCATTTGATGACGCCGGTTCCTCCCTCCTCTCTCTGTACCGATCGGTACAGTGTGAGAGGAGAGGGGAGGGAGCGGATGTCAGCGGCAGTGCTGTGGGCTGGATCTGTGACAAATGCAGTCACAGATCCATCCATCCATCCCTCCCTCCTCAGCCATCCCTGCTGCAATACTGTGCAATGCTGGGCAATACTCTGGGGGGCAATACTCTGGGGGGCAATACTCTGGGGGGCAATACTCTGGGTGGCAATACTCAGTGGGGCAATACTCAGTGGGGCAATACTCTGGGGGGCAATACTCTGGCAATACTCTGGGGGGCAATACTCTGGGGGGCAATACTCTGGGGGCAATACTCTGGGGGCAATACTCTGGCAATACTCTGGCAATACTCTGGGGGGAAATACTCTGGCAATACTCTGGGGGGCAATACTCTGGCAATATTCCGCAATACTCTGGGCATACTCCGCAATACTCTGGGCATACTCTGCAATACTCTGCAATACTCTGGGCATACTCCGCAATACTCTGGGCATACAGTGCCCCCGTGAGCTTGCATGCAGAAGCGAACACATACGCAAGTCCCGCCCACATATGAAAACGGTGTTCAAACCACACATGTGAGGTATCTCTGCGAACGTTGGAGCGAGAGCAATAATTTTGGCCCTAGACCTTCTCTGTAACTAAAAACATGTAACCAGTAAAAATATTTAAAGCGTCGCCTATGGGAATTTTTAAGTACCTAAGTTTGGCGCCATTCTACAAGCGTGGGCAATTTTGAAGGGTGACATGTTGGGTATCTATTTACTCGGCGTAACTTTATTTTTCATATTATGCAAAAACATTGGGCTAACTTTAATGTTTTTTTTAAAAGCACAAAACTGTTTTATTTCCCAAAAAAACGTGTTTGAAAAATTGCTGTGCAAATACAATGCGCGATGAAAAGTTGCAACGACCGCCATTGTATTCTCTAGGGTCTTTGCTAAAAAGCAATTATAATGTTTTGGGGTTCTATGTCATTTTCTAGCAAATAAATGATGATTTTTACATGTAGGAGAGAAATGTCAGAATTGGCCTGGGTGCTCCCTGCATGTTGGGCCTCTGTATGTGGCCACACTGTGTAAAAGTCTCACACATCGCCATACTCGGGAGGAATAGCAGAATGTGTTTTGGGGTGTAATTTGTGGTATGCATATGCTGTGTGTGAGAAATGACCTGCTAATATGAACATTTGATGAAAAAATAATCTTGATTTTGCAAAGAATTGTGGGAAAAAAATAACAACTTTAAAAAACTCAACAGGCCTCTTTCTAAATACCTTGGAATGTCTTCTTTCCAAAAAGGGGTCACTTGGGGGGTATTTGTACTTTTCTGGCATGTTAGGGTCTCAAGAAATGAGAGATGCTGTCAGTACATCAGGTGTGATGAAATTGATCAATTTTCAGTAATTGGTACCATAGCTTGTAGACCCCATAACTTTCACCCAGACATTTTTTTTTACCAAAGATATGTAGCAGTATACATTTTAGGCCAAATTTATGAAAAAAAAATACTTTTTTGCAAAATTTTATAATAGAAATGAAGAAAAATTATTATTTTTTACAAACTTTTTGTTCTTTTTTCATTTATAGCAAAAAAAAAAAAAAAACGCTGAGGTGATCAAATACCACCAAAAGAAAGCTATGGGAAAAAAGGACAAAAATGTCATTTGGATACAGTGTTGTATGACTGAGTTATTGTCATTCAAACTGTGAGAGCACCGAAAGTTGAAAATTGGTCCAGTTATTAAGGGGGTTTAAGTGCCCAGTGGTCAAGTGGTTAAATGCGAGATTGACATTTTAAACCTTTGCACCTTCTTTCTACATATGCCTGTTCAGTGCAATGTATGAGTATGGAGGAAGCTATTACCCAGAACTTCTACCCTGTGAGTCTACTTCAGCTGTCAAAGGCCGCGGCTGGGCTATAGCTGATTGCTGAATCGAGCTTGCCTCTGGTAAGCAGCTTTGATACTCGTGGTGGTTTTTTTTCACTCAAGTGTGGAACATCTGTGGGTTTTGGAGTACAACTTTAATCATTTATTATCTGTGTGCATATTGTATGGTGTACACTTTGACTATAATTTATATAGCTTAACATTCTGTTCTTCAGAGGTTTTTATGTTTAGATGTAGTGGTGCAGCTTTAACCCCTCTTTACTTAGTCACATACATTGATCAGGTGTGATTGTGGCCCATTCGTCCACACAGTCTTCAAATCTTTTAAATGTTCCGTGGGCCTCTTCTATGAACTTTATGATCTTTATGAACTTCTATGATCTTTAGTTGTTTCTATAGATTTTCTATAGTCAGGTGATTGGCTGGGCCATTCAAGTAGCTTTATTTTCTTTCTTTGAAAACAGTTGAGAGTTTCCTTGGCTTTGTGTTTGGGATCAATATCCTGCTGAAATGTCCATCCTCATTTCATCTTCATCATCCTGGTAGATGGCAGTAGATTTTTATCAAGAATGTCTTGGTACATTTTACCATTCATCCTTAGTTCAGGGATATGAAGTTTGTCAGTACCGTATGCTGAAAAACAGCCCCACACCATGATGTTCCCACCTCCAAACTTCACTTTTGGTATAGTGTTTTTGGGGTGATGTGCAGTGCCACTTGACCTCTAAACATGGTGTGTATTATGGCATCCAAAGAGTTCAATTTTGGTCTCATCTGACCAGACTATATTCTCCCAATATTTCACAGACTTGTCTAAATGTTGTGCAGCAAACTTTAAATAAGCTTTAACATGCTTTTTCTTTAGCAATGGAGTCTTGCATGGTGAGCGTGCATACAGGCCATAATGTTTTTTTTCTTTGAAACAGTTGTAACTGCTATTTCCAGGTATCCCTGAAGCTCTCCACAAGTGGTCCTTGGCTCTTGGACAACCCTTCTGATAATTATTTTCACTCCTCTGTCAGAAATCTTGTGAGGAGCACCTAGTTGTTGCCAGTTTATGATGAAATTATGTTCTTTCCACTTACAGATTATGGCCTCAACACTGCTTGCTGGAACATTCAGAAGTTTAGAAATCCTTCTGTAACCAATGCCATTAGTATGCCATCAGTATGTTTTGCAACAATAAGATTGCAAAGGTCTTGAGAAAGTTCTTTGCTTTTACCCATCATAAGATGTTTCTTGTGTGACACCTTGTCAATGAGAAACCTTTTTATAGGCCATCAGTTGAGACTGAACTGGCCGACATTAATTTGCACTGACAAGGGGCAGAATTACTTTCTAGTTACTGATATATTTTTGCTGGTGTCTTGGCTTTCCATGCCTTTATGTAACTCCCTTTTTCCCTGTGTCATTCAATTTTATTACACATAAATTTTCTACGTATGGATTGCATGGGTTGTTAACAACATGTGGTGAAAATGTCATGTCAATAGCATCTTTAGAAATATATTTACCTACAAAAATAGTGATGTGTTCAATGCTTATTTAACCTGCTGTGTTTATTTTCATGTGAAAAGCTTGCAAGCATTATAATATGGTGTACCATTTAGGGCTCATTGGCATCACCCTCTAAAGTGGATCCCTATTCAGACAGCTTTTGACAGATAAACACCTCCACCTTTCAATCACACCGCCCCTTACCAGAGGGGAAGATCCCAACTAGAGATCTTCTGACAGCAGATGGCTTAATCCCCAGCCAGGGGTTAACGTGGCAGGATATCCAAGAGCCGAGACTTCTCCAACAGTGGACCGATGATCCGTGTTGAAATGAAACCAGTATGGAGAAGAAAAAAGCTACATAGTGTGAACCCATATAACTTGTTTAATAAAAAATTAAAATCACACTTACAAGAAAGTAGATAAAATTTGCATGTGAATATATAGCCGGACGGCTAGCACACCCGTTCACTCCGGGACACAGTTTGCGGTTTAAAAGACGTCAGCACGCCGCCACCCTACGCCGTTTCGTCTCAAAAAGACTTCGTCCTGGGGCACATACTGGTTTCATTTCAACACGGATCATCGGTCCACTGTTGGAGAAGTCTCGGCTCTTGGATATCCTGCCACGTTAACCCCTGGCTGGGGATTAAGCCATCTGCTGTCAGAAGATCTCTAGTTGGGATCTTCCCCTCTGGTAAGGGGCGGTGTGATTGAAAGGTGGAGGTGTTTATCTATCAATGCACTGTTTCTGAGGTTCTTGCATTTGATGTCACCATCTATCTGGAGAAAAGAATAATTTTTTTCTGCTATCAGTTTCCATCAGATGCTTAATGTGTTCCGTACCTGATTAATGGACTTTTTCATTTGTCACTTATCTTTATATATCACCTGCAATACGGGATATTCTACACAGGACTGCTATTGGAGTTCTATATTGTAGTGTTCATATTTGCGCAGCTTTTTTCTTCTGTTAAACTCATGCACCCCCTAATTTAAATATAACCCACCCCTTTCCTGTCAAGTTCACACCTTTTTCTGTTTAAGACATGCCTTGAAATTTTTGAGTGGGGACACTAGTTCTTAGGGCCTGGGTTGGGGGGGGGCAATGGATTCCTCCTAATTTGCATATATTTCCTCTCACTTGCTGTTTGGCTAAGGAGCAGGAAGTGAAGGGAAAGCTCTGCAAAGGGACAGGGATGGTAAAAAATAAACTGATAGGGGCTATAACCCTCCAATTACTTCAAAATAAAAAAGAAAGTGTTGCCTATAGTTCTACTTTAAGCACTAATTTCTGATAATTTTATGGAGAGGAGTAAGAAGATATAACAATACCAATGGTACAGCAGAAAATATATAGCACAGTGAGGAAGGTTTGTGGTCCAGGATAATTGGACAGTCAAAATCAGAAGCAGCTTGCATTATACTAACAGTGTAGCGCAAGCCGGCGGGGACTCTTTCCATGCTGCCCCCCTGCAAAGCGCTGCCCTAGGCCTGGGCCTTGTTGGCCTAGGCCAGGATACAGCGTTGGTTCCATGACTAATATTACATTAGTATCCTTTAGGACAAATAAACAAACTCTTCTATATCCCAAATAATACACCGGCAATGTTTTCCCAATCCAGAACACAGAGTGAGGCATCTTCCCAACATATCTCCATCACCACCATGAATTGACCTGGCATACACAGGACATCATGGTCATGCCTCAGACAAAGAGAAATATCAACCTGCCTCCAGCTCCCATCCTCTCTGATCACATGTGGGTAATTTAGCCTCAGATGCAACAAAGTAGAATCCCCAGTCAGTAAACCCATTAATACCACTAAATACACAGACTGAGTCTGTACTTCTGTATATTGGATCAATGAGGAAGCATAGCATAATCCAAACTAGCACAGCCCATTCAGGCATTCGACCACCACCTTGGATTAGTGTAAAATGTGCTTTGGTAAAATCTTACTGATCTGTGATGCTAACTCATAAGGTCACTGCCCCTCATACAGGGACTGTATAATCAGCTTGATGCTGGATGACAATTCCGCCTGCCCCTGCGTGCATGCCAGAGCCCATGACATATTGTTGCCCTGTATCACCACACTATCTACCAAATTCTTAAAATGGCAGATAAAATCTTGAGCCACTTTAACTTGGGTATTTATGTGACGTTGTTGAATGTTATCAAGAATGTCATTAATCTCATTAAGCTCCGCTTTAGCCCCCCCCCCCGATTACTGTCTGAAGCTGTGGCTGAGAGTTTGTTCCTCAGGAGAATAGGAGAATACATCCCTCCTCTTTCGGGTTACTCCTCGGAAAAAAAACACCCTGCATTAACCTCATTTTGGTGTCCTCACATCTCTGGGAGTAAGCCACGTGGTGAAGGCATGCTGTACCCTGGTAGCCAGCATTTATTCCCTTTATTTAATGGAGCATGCTCATGTGTGTAGTCACTGGAATTACCTGTGCAGGGTTTCAACCACGTGTCCAGTAACCAAGAGCTTCTCTATAGGACTGCTAAGATTGAGATACCGCCCCTAAGAGGAAGTTTCCACCCCATTGATGTGTCACCTGGTATCCTCTAGTCTGGCCAACAGACACATGTCACACATTAAAAACATTTCCTACTTTCAATTCCTCCTCCCATAAAAAAAAAAAACATTTTACATTTCTTGTTCTGAAAGATCCGATAGGTAATATTCCTTCCCCAACGTCCAACCCATTGCAGTTGTATTCATAGTCCGTTTGCATTCATAAATGACAGGGGAGACTTTGGAAAAATGTTTGACAAGTCTCGTTGCTGGGCAAAGTCTTTCAGATTCAGTATCAGTGGTAATTTGTCCATAAGAAAAATAAACCCTATATTTCAAGTATTAATCTGAATCTTTCCTCTCCTGAACACTTATCAGAACAAATTTGCGGTGTGGTATGGCACAGATGTACTTTTGAGATCTATGCACTAATCCCCCTTTCAGGTGGACAAAGTCTAAACCTTTGGAACTTTTTCCACCTGAATGAAAAGAAAAACAAGCAAAGGAATAAAAAAATAAAAAACAACTCCAGCAGCTAAAATGGCTTCCTACCAACTTTTGTCTTAGACAAAATGTAGTCATCTGCTAATTGAGGACATTGTGGGTTTGTGTCCCATCTGGGGTGCCGATAGAAGTAAAACTTGCAATACTATACACTCTATTGTAACTTATATAGTTATTGCATATATGTATTAATTTGTATAATCCCTATAACTGCTAGTTTACCATCAGAGTATGCTAGGCCCAATGCTATGTTAACTATGAAGACAGACACATTTGCTCAGTAAACAATGTTACATTTATTTCCCAAGAAAATAGGAAAATTACAAACTAAACAGTAGATATCTATGTAGTCTATGACAATAATAAAACAGTATATATACTTAACACGTCCTCTAAGGTAGACTCCTTTATGGCTGAACTCTCTGATTCAAACAGTCCTATTTAAAGAACCTCAATAATTCATTCAAACTCCCCCTATTGCCAGCCCATTTGCCTTTAGACCAATCATAGTGTTCACTGGACAATCCTTCTTATTACTGACTGTCCTGTCATACTTGGCCTCTGGGGGCAGTATTGCCCATATCATCTACAATAGCTTGCTGGCCTTTGATCATTGCCATTACTTATGTTGGCAGTTACACTTCCCTTTGAAGCTCGGAGGGGCTAATCAAAGGATCTCACAGACAGATTGGAGCCGCTAGTATCATGTAAATATAGAGGTTTAACTGGCTACATTCCAACCGGGGGGGTGGCCATCCTGTACTCCAGGACACTGCAAGCATCAGCTTGGCTGACTGTGGGGAATGAAAACAGATATGTAATAAAAAACAAGAAATTATATTAATTCATGTTGCCCTCCAACAGTATTCCACAGGAATGTATGGTTGATTGATTAAAACAGAGATGCACACATTACTTAAAGAACAAAATATAACATAAAGGGTTGCAGTTCTAAATATTTTCCCTGGTTCATGCTTTAAAGTTAGGGTTTCTGATGATTCATTTTTTTATTACATTTTTTCTGTTTTGGTTGGAGGTCAAACCAGAAGCAGATATTTTGTTTTTCCATCAATGTAATCCGAAGTGAAAAGGGCTGGGTACAAAGTGAAATGTAGCAGCATTTTTTAAACATATACAGTAAAACCTTGGTTTGTGAGTAACTTGGTTTGAGAGCGTTTTGCAAGATGGGCAAAATGTTTTAATAAATTTTGCCTTAATATACAAGCGATGTCTTGATATAAGAGTAGCGTCATGTCAAAACTGAGTATGAAAAAGAAGAGAGGAGCCTCTAAGTGTAGCAATATGGTTACATTTAATGAAGGTACGACATTTAGCAACTACTTTATTGCTACACTTAGGCTCCATTCACATCTGAGCGACAAAACGCCCGACGCCCGTCGCGCTTGTCGCTCGAGATGTGAAATAACATTGCGGTCTATGGAGACTGTTCACATCTCCACGCCTGTCGCCTGAAAAAAAGTCCCGGACCCTTTTTTTCAGGCGACATTGGCGTTCGCTCATAGACCGCAATGTAAAAGAAAAAAAAAGTTTCATCTACAGGCGGCAAGATAAGCCGCGTACGCGGCGTATCTTGTCGCCTAGGTGTGAATGCAACCTTAGAGGTGCCTCTCATCTGTTTTATACCCTGTAAAAAATGTGATATACAAGTGCTTTGAATTACAAGCATGTTTCTCTAACGAAATTATGCTCTCAAACCATGGTTTTACTGTACATAGGTATCTGGTAGGTGACAAATGTACATCAAGTTCATCCAAAATGTACCCTTCCATCTTCAAAACTGTGAACCCCACATCCAAGCACAGCAAAAAACAAGGTATAGTCTGAAGTGCTGCAGCAGGGGAGAAAAAAAATCCTGATCCCCAAAGGCAGACAGATAACTCACTGGGTCCTATATATTTTATTTTTTTATTTATTTCAGGTACTTATATAAATAAATATATATCAGTATCCACTAACATTTTGTGCATATATTGCAGAAAATAATTTATTTATAATAGTATTTTACTGTATCAGGTGGTAGGAAACAGATGTTTAGATCAAAAGTTGCCCTTGCCCTATAGCCCTATACTTTTCTGTATGTGCATACTTTATATTCTTTGAGCAAAGGACAGCATCACAGGAGATGGGTAGCATCACTTTTTTTGTTTACGAAAAATATGTAGAAGAATACGTATCGGTCTAAACTAAGGAAAAAAAATTTTTTTTAATGAATTTTTTGGGGATATTTATTACAGCAAAAGGTAAAAAAAATTATTTTTTCAAAATTGTCACTCTTTTTTTGTTTATAGCGCAAAAAACTAAAACCGCAGAGGTGATCAAATACCCCCAAAAGAAAGCTCTATTTGTGGGAAAAAAAGGACCCCAATTTGGTTTTGGGAGCCACGTCCCACCACCTCGTAATTGTCAGTTAAAGCGACGCAGTGCCGAATCGCAAAAAGTGGCCCGGTCATTGACCAGCAAAATGGTCTGGACCTAGATCTGCCCACCACTCCACCCTCCTCTGCATTTACCCCCAACCCGGCGCTCCAAGGCAGCTGCCTATGCTGCCTTATGCTGACGCTGACCCTGACATTAGGTTATGTACATAGTCTTAACAAGCCCCTACTGACCTATCTACCTGCTTGTATTATAAAGTAATTAATTCTCATCATCTTCAAAGATCACAACAAAAACTTTTTAAAAACACCTGCTGTGTATTTACATCAGGTTGCCAAGATTGGGCTATCCACAGAAAGTAAAGGGGAAAAGAGTTGTGATTGCAGTGCCTCCATTGTGAACTTTGAAGATGAATTTCTTCACAATGATTTCAACTACAGGTGTATGAGGGATTGTTTGAGCCCTGGTTCACACTAGGCTGCGGGAGTGAAGCTGAACTCGCACGATTTCACTCCCGCTGGCAGTCCCGATTTCGGCTGCGATTTAAGAGACATCTGTGCAGGTTTCTGCACAGATGTCAATGTAAATCGCGGCCCGAAATCGCAAAAAGTAGTACAGGAACTACTTTTTGAAATCGGTGCAGCGCCGCAGATGCGGCGTCGCACCGATTAGGACGGTGTCATTGCCGACAATTGCGGACAAATGCCGCCGATTTGAGATGCAATTTCACATGTGCAATCGCATCTCAAATGGAAGCAAATCGTACCCAGTGTGAACCTGGGCTCAAAGTGTGTTTACTGCTTGTTCAGAATATGTTAATACTTTATTGTGCAAAGTGTGGGTGCAGATTCATTATTTTAATATTACGGGCATAACAACATGGCAACCATCAAATCAATATACACTGTATACTATAACTAGAAAAGGACATTTCCTGTTTCACTATTTTAATTGAATGTTTTCTTAAGAATAAAAATGAACATTACAAAGTAAAGAGGCAAATAATCCTTGCCACTCTCTGATCGTTCAACAATATACAGTAACTACTTAGGAAGTACAAAGGAAGGGAAGTGGGGGGGAGGTAGGAAACATAATAGGAGCATCTAAAATAAACTGGTGTTGGTGTTCTCTATAGTCACATACCAAGAAAACGAACAAACATTTAAAAGGTAGTTGTATAATAGGGACCTGTAGAGCTGAGAGCCTTTTCAGGGTCAGACCTACAGATCCATTTATGGCACCTTTCTAGGCTCTGATGCCACGTACACACGATCATTTTTCGGGTTGTCATCAAGTTTTTCAGGTACTTGATCATTAAAACGGCCTTGCCTACACACGATCGTGAAAAAAAAATGCTCTAGCAAAGCACGGTGCCGTACAACACAAACGACGGCACAATAAAGGGGATGTTCCCTTCAGATGGCACCACCCTTTGGGCTGCTTTAGCTGATTTTGTGTTAGTAAAAGATGATTCGCGCTTTTCTGTCTGTTACAGCGTGATGAATGTGCTTTCTACATTACGAACGGTAGTTTTACCAGACTGAGTGCTCCTGTCTCATAACTTGCTTCTGAGCATCGTCGTTAAAGCCCACACACGACCATTTTTAACAACCCGAAAATCGACAACGTTTAAAACGTTGTGAAAAAATAGAGCATGTTCGAAAACAAATTTGCCCGTTTTTCAGAACCCGAAAAATGCTCTGAAGCCCACACACGCTCGTTTTTAATGACATCAAAAAATTGTTTTTTTTTTACAATCCGAAAAATGATCGTGTGTACGCGGCATGAGTATTTCTTCAACAATATTGCAAAACCCTCATGAGATGTTCGTCAGAAATATAATGCATTGGACTTACTTTTTAAACTTCTATTACTTTCTCGACTATCCCATAGAAAAGGACCTTTTAACCAAGCAGCTTGGTAAAGTGTGGTCCAACTTTACCAAACTGGGACAGTTATGCTACTGGTAATGTCACATAAATTTATACTAGCGTTACTAGTCATGTCTACAAGGGCCCTAAAGCAACACATACCCCGAAACAAAGAATAAATGGAGAGTTCTTCATCAGTATTTGCAGTTGTACTATACTGTGGGTGATCCATAAATTCCCTTTGGAGGTACACCCTGGCCAGTTTCCAAGAAGGATTACACAATCAAAACTTTTTTTTCATAGGGCCTTCTGCAATCCATGTCTACCACTCAGTCCATGTAATGATAACATTAATGTAGGTGGCCCTTTTTTAAAACCGTTTGATTTTCAAAGGATTGTCTCCAGTTTCTGGTCTCTAAGTTACCTCAGTTTGTTTGGAAAAATGGATGTGGGCATTGCTTGGTTAAATTTTGCCTTTTTAGTCAGGGCCGGCTTTAGGCGCCCTGTGCGAGAAAGATTTACAGCGCCCACTAGTGACCACACCCCTCAGTAACCACGCCCCTCCATAACCACACCCCTCCATAACCACACCCCATCCATAACCTCACCATTTCCGTCCACACCCATTTCCACACCCATTTCTCCAATACCGGCTCCATTTAAAGCCTTCCATTCCGTTCCCAAAAAAAATGATTATAAGCTATGATAAAAATAAAACTTGTATTCACATAATAACGCATACTGTATATCACACGCTATAATAACACCGCCTATACTATAAATCACACGGTATAATAACGCCACCTATACTATAAATCACACGGTATAATAACGCCACCTATATTGCAAATCACACGGTATAATAACGCCATCTATACTGCAAATCACACGGTATAATAGCGCCACATATAAAGTAAATCACATGGTATAATACCACTACCTGTAAATTTACTATCAATTATTAAACATAATTACAATAAAGTATTTTTTAACTTTTGTATTTACTGTTCCTTTAAGAAACGCCCTATTTAAATAAGAAAATACAAAACAGACATTAAGCAGTACACTGCATTTATAAAAAAAAAAAATTTACTTACAGAAAAAAGATTTTACATCTGCTGCCTGCTTCTGTGGATTATTGCCCTCCTTTGTCTTCTCAGATCGCATGGCATATGAGCTCCTGCTCCTCATTCTTGCTCCTCATAGCAAGGCAAAGACAGCTGCCCACGCCATCTTTCCAGCAGAATCCGCCTGTGGCCTGCCAGTATGTTGCCCAGTTTTAAAGATGGCCGCCGCACTGTCGCCGAGCGGCGGCAATCTTAATGTGTAACTCACGGACTGCCAGTGACACTGTCACTGCAGCCTGTGCTGCCTGGCTGAGCTGACAGCTGATCCATCCAGCGTCCGCACGGAGGAGTGCCGTGCCCACGGGCAAACATTTAAGATGATCTCTGACTCCTAACAAGGCAGGGACAGCCTCCCACGCTGTCATTCCTGCAGAATCCGCCTGTGGCCTGACCTGCCAGCAGGGGTGTACCTAGAGCATTTGCCACCCGGGGCAGATCCTATATCTGCCCCCCACGGTAAAATTTAAAATCCCACTGTGCCCCCTGCATCCTTCAATATCTCTGTCACTACTGTGCACCCCTCTCCACAACTGCACCACTGGACCCCTTTACATTATACAACACCCTGCATCACTTTACATTACACAGCCCCTCACAGCTCTAGACACCTATATGTTACACAGACACCCCTCTAACAGTTCTGGACCCCCCCACAGTCTCCCCCTACAGTGCAGACCCATCCCCCTACAGTCTCATCTTACAGTGCAGACCCCCCCTTACAATACAGACCCACCCCTACAGTGCAGACCCCCTCCCCTACAATACGGACCCCTCCTTACAACACAGAATCCCCTCTACAATACAGATTCACCTCTACGGAGCAGACCCCCCTACAATACAGAACCCCCCTCCTATAATACAGAACCCCCCCAACAATACAGATCCACCCTACAGTGCAGACCCCCCTACAATACAGAACCCCCTCAAAATACAGAAATCCTCCCCCCCACAATACAGAACCCTCCCTACAATACAGAACCCTCCCTACAATACAGAACCCCCCCTACAATACAGAACCCCTCCACAATACAGAACCCCCCCTTCAATACAGAACCCCCCCCACTAAACAGAACCCCCTCCCCCTACAATACAGACCCCCTACAATACAGAACCCCCTCACAATACAGAACCCTCCACAATGCAGAACCCCCCCCCCCACAATGCAGAACCTCCTCCCCCTACAATACAGAACCCCCCCTACAATACAGATCCACCCCTACAGTGCAGATCCCCCTACAATACAGAACCCCCCCCCCCCACAATACAGAACCCCCTCCCCCTACAATACAGAACCCCCTCACAATACAGAACCCCCCACATATACAGAACCCCCTCCCCTCAACAATACAGAACCCCCTATAATACAGAACCCCCCACAATACAGAACCCCCCACACACAATACAGGACCCACCCCCCACAATACAGAACCCCCCCCCCCACAATACAGAACCCCCCCACAAATACAGCCCCCCCACAATACAGAACCCCTCCACAATACAGACCCCCCCACAATGCAAAACCCCCTCGCCCTACAATGCAGGACCCCCCCTCCCCCTACAACACAGACACCCCCCTTCAGACCTGTAAACCAGGCAAGCTGGTCATCTGAGCCACGTGCTGCACATACAGCACAGGATGGAAAAGGGGGAGGCGGTTGCACTGCTCGGCTGCATGACTGTGAGACAGTCACAGGCAGCCGAGACTCATCAGACCCGCGGCGCTGCACAGGGAAGGGGGATCATTGGGATCACGGGTCCCGGTGTGCCGACGGCTCGCTTGGGTGTGGCTTGCACCCCCCCCCGCAAAGCCAGGCTTCAGCCTGCTGTGTGTCTGCCGCTGCCTCCCTGTCACCACGGCATGCCACCCGGCGCCTGCTAACAGCGCTAAGTCCTATTCAGTCGCGGGGGGGGGGGGGGGCCGAATCTGTGCCCATCAGAATCTGTGCAGGTCGCCAGGCGCCCATGTTGCTATGGCGCCCTGTGCGACCGCACACCCTGCACACCCCAAAGGCCGGCCCTGATTTTAGTAACTCCCTCTCCTAGGTGCTTATGTAAGGGTAGGCCGATAATTATTGATTTACAGTATGTATTTATGCACTTCAATTATTTAAATATGTTCACTCCTTTTCATTATGATGCATTTTTTGCTATTTTAAATATTTTGCTTCAATATCCGTATACTAAACCTTAAATAAGGTAATTGATAATAAAGGCATGGTTAGAGGCATAATAAAATCATTCTACATGGGTAATTTTGGTAATTTGTACAATCCGTATACCCAAGAAGTGATCTGGAAATTAAAAGCCAGACAAGTATGATCGATTGCACATGATCACTCATTTTATTTGGGTTATAGGTACTGTCTATCTACTTCTCTTTGTTAAAGTTTTTTTCATCACAGGTTGTTAAAGCTGAAATTCATTAGAATCAAAGCTTATTAACATGTCATAACTTATCCGTTTTTCCTCCATCTAACCCTCTCTCCCTCCCTGCTTTCACGCATGGTAGAATTTACATATGAGGTTATATAACAGTTAGTTATTTTGTTAAAGTTTATATGATCATATTCAGACAGTATTTCTTATATCCACTTTAGATGGTGGTCAGGTGGATTTTATACAAACTGGTCTCTGGAAAACGTTTTTTCCTAAAATTAAAAGCAGGGCACCCCGCATAGACAAGCAATACAGATACCTCTGGTAAAATTCTTACCTTAATATTTAAAAAACACAATCTACAAACCTAAATAATATTAACTGGCCAAAAGTTTGCCCCACTAAATATAGACACATGGCTCTATGGCCAAAATCTATGGGCCCTATGCATCTGCAACTAAAATAAACAGGATTGCTCACAAATCATTAAATAATAGTCTTAACTCTTTATAGTAAAAAGCAATATCTTCCTAAAATATCTTTGTATGTCTAGCCTTAACTGCAATAATGTATTCAAGCTATTAAAAAAAGTTACGTTTTTTATTCTAGAACTAGCTGAGAAAATTAAGCAGCTATTTGGCAGATATTTTTTTGCCTCATTGACCCTTGCATTACGTATGTGTAAACCTACCTGTTCTACAAGCTAGCATTCCCCTACACATTTTTTTTTTTTTAAAGATTTTTTTACTGAAAAAAAACCCCAAAAAATGTTCACAAATGCTGCTATTTAGAGCCTAATCCATTTCTCTCTTTCATTTTCTTCTAATTGGCCTTCCACTCAGAAGACTCTTGCCCTCAGACTTTATGTAGGAGTCTGAATATTGTAACCAGACACAGTCACCACACAAATCACTATGAAGCAGATGTTCAGAATGGCTCACTTTGTCCTTCTAAATACAATCTAAAATTCTATCTTTAACCTAATAAATATTTCAGCACTTTGCTCGTTTCTGTATCCGCAATTTTTAATTACTGTCCTAATAATGTGAATTCTGAATGTCATGTTAGCCCACTATTTTATTTGCCTATTTTTTTCCTTGGCTTATGTTCATCTAGGTATACAGTAGATGGAGGTTCAGTGTTAAAAGTGAACTCTGGCAAAAAGAAAATGTTGTCTAAATACACATGGTATTTGTATATTTTCCATATCTGTGCAGTAGTCCAATGTGAAACTTTTCCTTTGTGCAAGAGCTTCATGTAATCAAGACCAGTTTGTGATGTTCCATCTCCTTGTACAGGGCGATTAGTCCTTTCTCCACCCCTTTTGTAGTTTTCTGCAGGTAGCCTGTGGTGAAAAGTGCTGCTGTATCCCCCCTACATGTATGTTTTCTGTGGGGTAGACAAAGTAGCTGGGCTCATGAAATAAATATTAGGGGGTATTGGATTTCCCTATTAATTATAAATGTGTATTAACTTATCTATTTCTATAAATCTAGTCTATCAAAACTCTGTTATTGTTAATGATGATGGTACAATAATAAGGTTAGCTATGAAAAATACACACATTGCTTAAATAAACAAAGGCCTTTTTTATTTCCCTACAAAATAGAAATGCTAACATAAAGCACTAAAACAAAAATATTACAGAGCATATGAAACAAAAGAACATCAATGATACGTTACGTAAGCGCATCCTCCTTGGTCAGTATCTTCAGCTGGGCCATGTGGCAAAGAGAAGGATTTCCTCTAGCCGGTGAGCACTTTTAAACTGCATTCAGACACCGCCCACACAACCCCATTGCCAGCCTATCTCAGAATTCTGACAAATGTAAATGGATAAGAGGCAGTCCTTCTAAATATCTGTCCATCCTCCAGGAAGACTGTAGCGTCCACTAGGGGCAGCATTTTTCCACAAATCTTCGCTATTTGACCCGGGTCAAATCTTTAATGACAGCTGGTTTTTGATCTTCTGTAACTCAGTCCATCAGTCATCTTGGCAGCAGTAGCTTTTGAAGCCTTTGTTTGCAGATGTGATAATCAGGCACTTCAGTCTTTACTACACCAGAAGGTCTGGAGCCAAGCTATATTTTCATATTGCCCTGCAAGGGGGCATGACTCTTCTTTCAGATGAAGGTTCTGATATGCATTCTTTAGTTACAAAGCCCTGATGGGTAACCTGCTTAATGGCAGCCCCCAGGAGCGATGAGGTTAGGTGTATCCAGATTTCATATTCAAACACATCTTGTATTATGAAATAAAACATGTTGCCTTTCAACAGCTCATAGAGAAGTTTTGTGTGCGATCTTCCTTGCCAATAGGCCCCATAATGTCCACTTTGGCTCCTGTAGTGGTATGAAAAAAAAGCCTTTGGTTAGATTTCAGCATGCTAAGCTAGGTAATTTACCAGTTAACTGGGGACCATATACATGTTTAGGTTTAAAAACAAATTATAATTATATGTATTTAACTATGATCTGTCACACTTTAATCTCAAATAGACATGCAACCTATACAATCAATTCAGAATAGAGTATTTTCTGAGCCCACCTTGGGCATGTTCCCTAAGTACTAAGTGGCACTGGCAGACAGGTACAGTGGTTAGTGAGACTTACTTTCTGTAGCAGGCAACATCAGCAGCAGGTTAACATGCCTCATGTGTGCTTATTTACAGTTCAAAGACTGTGGTCTGTAAAGATTATTTTAAAATAAAAGTTTAGCCTCAAAAGTAAAATCCCTAAATCTACTTGCAGACACATTCTTAAGGCCGTAAACACGATCTGACTTTTTGACAACAAACCTCCGGCGGATCTGTTTTTGCAGACAATCCGAACCATGTGTACGCTTCATCAGACAAACCTTTTCGACTTTTCATCGGACAAAAGTTCACTGTGAGAACAATCTTTCCAGCAGAAAACGTCTGATGAAACAAATCCCATTGTGTGTACACAAGTCCATCGGACTAAAGTCCAAAGTACAAACACGCATGCTCAGAACCAATGCTAAAGATCAGACAACAATAACAGAAGTTGCCCAAAGGGTGGCGGTAAAGAGCAGTAAAACCACGTGATTTGGTGAATGTTGGCTGAAAAAGTCCTGCCGTGTGTATACATACCAAGTTCACGGACAACGCCCTTCAGAGAAAAATCCACAGAAAAGTCAAAAGGAAGTCTGATCGTGTGTATGAGTCTTAAAGGCCCGTACACACGGTCAGACTTTTTGCCAACAAACTGCAAAATAAGCACGTTTTCAAAAAAATTCGACCTTGTGTACGCTCCATCATCATCGGTTTTCATCGGACAAAAAGTTTGCTCTGCAATCGGAAAAATCCGATGGTGCCTAGTCCGACCGTGTGTACAGCAAACAATCGGACTTTTGTACAAAGTACAAATACGCATGCTCAGAACCAATGTTAAAATCAACCAACAATAGCAGAAGTTGACCAAAGGGTGACGGTAACGAGCAGAAAAGAGCAGAAAAACCATTTGATGTTGGGAAAGTTTTAGGAAAGTTTGGACACAAAAACAAGGAAAAGTTTGTTTGAGGTCCGATCTTGTGTACGAGGCTGAAGACTAACCTATCTAACCCTCTAAAGCAAAATAACGTTATACACACCTTTTCTAAAGACACACCGGTCTGGTCCCTGAGCTGTTGGCGGAGGCTTCTGTTTGTGGGAGTTTGCAGAAGAGGCAGCTCAACGGAAGCCCCATAGTAACTCTATAAGAAAAAAACACAGAAAAGCACCTCTGAGGGCAATGTTTAATATACAATAACATATAGTTTAAAGCACTAAGGGAAGGTAGGCTTATCTAGGGCTAAAACCCATGGGGAGGGTAGGTTCCTAGGTAAGAAGGTAAGAGAATTACCCGCTGACTGTGGTGAAGCAGGAAGGAAGCCAGCAAGACCTGTATTCTTCCAGATATGCATGATGGAATCAGCTAGGGATGAGAACCACAACGCATTTCGTACGGAGCACGCACGCTTCTTTCTCAAGTGTCATAGTAACTCTATGGATGATGTCACTTCCCAGGCATTTCCCTAGCCATTGTCTGCTGTCTTCTGCACAGAGCTTCCGCCGTTGGAGACTGGGTCGGATCGGATTTCAGAAAAGATATGCATAGCGATTTTTAATTTACAGGGTTAGATATGTTTGTTTTAGAATGTGGCGGCAAGTAGATTTTAGTTTTAGGCTGAACTTCCACTTTAATGATTTTCAGGCTGTTTCTGGTGTAACCTGACTTCTCAGTTCCATTTTGATTGGTTATTTTGATGTGTAGTGTATAGTTTGTTGTTTGGTTTTGCTGCTAGCAGTCAGTGTTTTGTCTGTGTTTGAGCCAGAATTGTTACATTGAACTTGCCTGGTGTTCAGCCAGGGCTGAATTACATTTGTTGGAAAGACTGAGTTGGGTAAAGACCTGTCAGTACTCTTTTTGGAAAATCCCAAATTAATAACATGCTGTGGAGTGCTGCAAAGCAAAATTTCTCCCATGGGACTTTAAATGAGGTGAGCACTAGGAGGCCAATGAGAGTATGTAGAATACATATGGTTAATAGATTTATTGAGGTTAAAACATTAATCGTGTATTTGTTTCAAACTATGCCTATTCGTATACCTAATTCGTACTTCAAGAAACTACGCCAGATGTTCTCCAAGTTTATTTGGAATGCTGCCCGTCCCAGAATACGATACGGAACATTGTCCCTTCCAAAGGCTAGAGGGGGAGCTGGAGCCCCGGATGCCTCCTTATACCATAAGGCAGCGGTGCTCACTCGTATATTGGATTGGTTCCATCACTCTTCAACCAAGCTCTGGGTTCAGCTGGAAAGCCACATGAACCCAGTTGAACTCCCTGCTCTCCCATGGACCTTGCCCACGGATCGGGGGTGTTTGTTTCCTCTCAGCGACCTTACTCTGCAGACAATTTGGATCTGGGATCGCTTGCGGTCCAGAGGGGGCCTGTCGAACCACATGGGGCCTTTGACTCCCTTCTTTGGGACCCCGGCCTTTCCACCTGCTCTGTCAGTAACACGATTTGGACCGTGGCGTAAGGAGGATCATAGGAGACTTGCCCAGGTCCTTAGAGCAGACCCCACTCTAAGAGCTGATACCCCTGACGACCCGACCTCCCGACACCCCCCGACACCCCATGCAGTGGCTTCACAGGCAACAGACCACTTCCTACATTCAAACCTTCCCATCCATTCCAGACATCCTTGTTGAACCGATGGGATTTGAGGCGCTGTTTCTACAGGCAGAACCTCCAACACATGTGATATCTCAACTCTACTCCCTGCTGCTCAACATCTTTTCCCCTGATCCCCCGCCGTATACAGTGGCCTGGGAGGCGGACCTGCATCACCCTATCTCTCCCCTTTACTGGCGGAAGTGTTTTACCCTGACACACAAACTATCCTTGGCCACTAAGACCCAGGAGAAGGGGTTTAAGCTGCTAACGAGATGGTACAGATGCCCAACAACTATCAAACATTTAAACCCGACAGTGTCAGATACCTGCTGGCGGTGTCTGAGATCCCAGGGAACAATGCTCCACATCTGGTGGGAATGTCCTCCTATCCAGGGATTTTGGCAACGGATTTTCAAGCTATACTGCAAACTGATGGCGACCACGATCCACCCCTCCCCTGAGGTGGCTCTCTTATCTATACTCCCTGGCTCATTCAAGTCCGGTAAAAATGATGTGTTGCGACACTTTCTGGCAGCGGCCAGGGTGGTGATCCCCCGTCACTGGAGGTCGACAGCTATGCCTTACCTTGGGGACTGGGGAGTTTATTTCCTGGGCTGGAGGTGGCCTGGATGATGTCACCCTGGTGTCATGATGGAGTGATACTTGCCCCCCAATTCTTGCCCCATTATCTCTCCCCCTTTTGTCTGCCTCTGCTTCTTTTCTTTCTCTCGTTGTCTGATTACATTCTTAGGAATCCATTAGTCCACATACATGTCTTTGTCCTGCCTGCCGAATGTTACTGATTCGCTTTTTGACCCCATATGTTATTCTTTAATTTTTTTATTTTTTTTTCCATACGGCTCAATATGCACTCCCATATACTGCACCGTATGTGTGGCAGCACTGCTCCCTTACCTGTAGTATGGTTGAGAGCTACAACAACCAGATCTTCCTTTTTTGTCTACAGGGATTGCTAACACCAACGGCCTTATGGTGGTCCTCGTACTCGTGCTTTTTCTCTCATCTCTATGTAACATAGACATGTTTATGTTCTGTCATACACGGTACCTATTGTTGATATATTCGATTTTGCTGTTTGTAAAAAGACGATATTTGTCTTTCTGCTTCTCTTTTCTTTTCTAATAAAATAAGATTGAATTAAAACATTAATCGTATGTAAAACACATGGACATTACTCGATGCGTTTCGAGAGTCTTTGCTACAGAATTAGATGTCAATTAGAAATATATATCTTGATGATGAGTAACATTAAACAAATTGTGGGGGGTATTGTACAGGAAAACCCCATACTCACAGGTCAGCTTCTTTTTTTTACCTTTTTTTCCCGTGGATTATTACATTAGGCATACGTTAAGGGACAGTCTTGTACTGGTAATGTAATGAGTCAATATATGCTTTTTGGGCTAAGTCTGGGCTAAGAAGAGGTCTTCTGGCAGGCAGGGCCATCTTTTCGCATGGGCACGCTGAGCAGTTGACCCGGCGTCCCACTTGCCTGGGGGTCTAAGAGAAGGGGCGCCGAAGCTGTGGCACGCCGCTCACTCGACTGCACTGGTTTCTAGAAAACCGGCCGCCCGGCGCCTAACAACCAGTGAAGTCAGAGGCCACGCCTGCCCCAGCATTCAGAGTGCGTCGCACCGCCCCAGCATTCAGAGCATGTCGTGGCCACCCCAGGATTCAGAGCGCGCCACCTCCGTGGCTGTAAAATTAGCTCTACCCACCTCTGTCATCTTCAGACTCAGCGTGGCTCAGAGGAAGGGGAGCGAGCAAGCGGACAGCGGAGCACTTCTGAGAATAGCTGCCTGACTGAGCTGAGCCTGTCCTGAGCTTGCCTTGCTGTGAGAGTAAGGGACTGCACTGCACCTGACCTGACCCTCTGCCTCACCCTGTAAGTAATTTGCTGTGCCATTCAAACACAGCCACTGTGCCATTCAAACACAGCCACTGTGCCATTCAAACACAGTCACTATGCCATTCAAACGCAGCCGCTGTGCCCTTCAAACACAGCCACTGTGCCATTCAAACAGCCACTATGCCATTCAAACGCAACCACTGTGCCAGTTAAATGCAGCCACTGTGCCCTTCAAACGCAGCCACTGTGTCATCAAACGCAGCCACTGTGCCAGTTAAATGCCGCCACTGTGCCCTTCAAACGCAGCCACTGTGTCATCAAACGCAGCCACTGTCCCATTTCAATCTGTAATTTCTTCTTTTTCAATTCTTGCTTTTCAAGCTTGTGTTATATTGTCCAAACGTTGTGTTAATGTTTAAACACTGATTTTGCTGGAAGTACCAATAAATATTGCCTTATTGATAATTTGCATTTTAATTCCTGTGTGTGATTGTGTAGACAGGGCCCCAGTGCACTGTATTGCCCGGGGGCCTATAATGCTCTTAAGATGGCACTGCTGACAGGTAAAGGTGTCAGTGAGAAGTTGGCAAAAGGGGAGTTCAGTTTCAACCACAATTACTTATCTACACAAGCTTTCCAAAGTATCTGGATCAGCCCCACCTTAAGTGATGTTATCTCAAGTTTATATAATATGCCAAGGGGCTCACAGAATCTTACAAACAATCAAGTCACTCACTGTACAGCTGTACAGCTAGAAATAGTTTCATTGTAATGTGAGGCTCGGTAGTGATTTTTACATTTGACTCAATGTTGGAAGAGTTTACCTAAAATGGACTATTTCAATCTTGCTTTGCATGGAGCTGGCAGCATATATCGCTTTACCTGACAGATCAAGCTACATAGGATAAGCTTCTGAAGACAATTTTCTTGGAGGGAAAATTTAACTGGAACCTAGTGGCACACAACTGTAAAAAGGAGTATCTAGAGGCCACATAACATTGGTTAGTTGTTTAAATTTAGAGAGGAGTATATTTTGTCAGAGTTCTATGGCTTATCCTTAATGTCCATCAGTTATGTATTTAATGAAGCATATATCCATTCCTAGTACTTCAAATGGAATTTTGAGTCTGCTGGCTCTGACCAACACAATAGCATTTTACTACACAGGACAGAAATTCCTCTGTATGGTTTGCCCTGGATGCAAACAAGTAGCCCTCAACAGTTACAGTATATGAAAGAAATAAATAATGGCAGAAAGGAGACTATTGACTGGCAAAGGAAACTTACCTGGAAGAAGACCAATGAAGGAGAAGACTACGGTTATGGTTTGCACAGATCATTAGTACAGAAAACTCCAGACCCAATCACCCTCCAGGCCAAGAAAAAATACATATGATGAATTGCCTAGCTTGGTGATTAAAAATATAGACCAGTGGTTGTCAGCTTATAAGATTTAGAAGAAACAGAAAACTGTCAGTCATCTGCTCGTCCTCCATTCATAGAACCTATTTCATTCATGGGAGGCTGTAGTAACGGCTACTATGAATTGAGTAACTGGGCACTCTTGACAAGAGCCTGTGACAGCCCTTTAATGCTATTAACCCCCCTTTGCTGTAATATTCCCATACAGCATGTGGATGGGGCCACCCCGCCCTTGCACACGTGTGGGGGGTGTACCTCTCCTCTTACCTACTTGCTCATCATTAAAGTGGTTGTAAAGGTTAATTTTTTGTTTTTAAATAACAAACATATCATACTTACCACCAGTGTGCAGTTCGTTTTGCACAGAGTAGCCCTATCCTCCTGTTCTGGGGTCCCACGGCAGCTCTCGCGGCTCCTCCCTGCAATAGCTTACCCCCCCTTGGAACCTCTCTCCCGAGGGAGTTACCTTGCGGGCGCGCTCCCGTTTCATAATTTTTTTATCTTAATGCATAGGATGCATTAAGGTGAAAAAACACGAACCTTTACAGCCCCTTTAATGCCCGGGACCAGGCAGATCCACGTTCATTTGAAAGTCAACATTATGGAAGTACCAGGGCTTAAAGATGAGCCATACACCATGTGCACTAATGTAACACAGAGTTTCAAGTCCCAAGTCACGGCACACTTTCCCCATTGTATAGTGCATTTAGAAGAGACACTGGGGTAGATTCACATAGAGATACGACGGTGTATCTACTGATACACCGTCGTATCTGTGAGATCCGACGCTCGGATCTATGCGGCTGATTCCTCGAATCAGGTTCCGCATAGATCTCCCTTAGAGCCGACTGGTGTAAGTGAGTTACACTGTCGGATCTTAGGCTGCAATCTCCCGCCGTCCGCTAGGTGGCGCTTCTGTTATTATGCGCGACGAATATGCAAATGAGGAGAACCGCCGATTCAGAAACGAATGCCCGGCCGTCGCTTTTTTTTTACGTCGTTTGCGTTCGGCTTTTTCCGCCGGATCGTTACCCCTGCTATATGCGGGGTAAGTGCGGCGTATCCTATGTTAAGTATGGCCGTCGTTCCCGCGTCGAGTTTTGAATTTTTTACGTCGTTTACGTAAGTCGTTCGGGAATAGGGCCATACGTTAATTGCGTTAACGTCAAAAACAATGACGTCCTTGCGACGTCATTTGAAGCAATGCACGCTGGGAAATTTAGCCGGTGGCGCATGCGCAGTACGATCGGCGCGGTGACGCGCGTGATTTAAATAGTAAACTCCCCCTAGCCGCGGAATTTGCATTCCGCCGGGGGATTTACGATCCGCCAGGGCAACTTACGAGGCAAGTGCTTTCTGAATACAGCACTTGCCTCAAAAACTGGTGCAGGCGGATCGTCAAAAAGATAGATCACGCGGATCAAAAGATCCGCTGATCTATGTAAATCTACTGAGTCCATGCTCTCTCCACCAGTCCAGAGCAACTCTGTCCCTGTGCACATAAATTGTACCTTATGTGTGCACTTAACTCCTTCAGCTCTCCCATGCAGCTAGGTATATGGTGTCTCTGTACCGTGAGTTTGGTCCCAGATAACTTAAGGGATGGAGCCAGAGCACAAACCCCCTTGATACCAAAGGACCTGTCACCTACACCAGGTATCACACTTTTTGACCAGCTGCTATACATTCCCACCAGTTCATGGTTATCCGTGGCAACTGCTCTCCTACTCTGACTCTTCTGCCGAGTTAATCCTTTGTAGTGGCCTTGTCTAAAATACCCTATGTGTGCTTTACAGGCCCTGCTCATTTTATATGCCATTTACCACCATACACCCCTTTAAATAACTTCAGACCAGGCTTGTAAAGGTTATCAAGTTTTACTGAACACTTGATAACATTACATCTCAGTCCAACTCCTAACTGACTATTCTGTGGCTGTTGCTGCCCAGGCATACCTGTAAAAGTGTGGGTCCATTTAGGTAGTGTCCATGACTCGTGCGGTCTCTTGGGATGTCAGATCAAGGCTACACCCTTCCAGATAACGTGGACACTCTACGTCCAATGCGATCGCAAACAGAAGCTCTCCCCAAGCCCAGCCTCCCCTATATAGGTTTTTATATGAACTGGGAAGGAAGACAGGACCAAAAAAGTCCAGGAAACCAGTGATCCAGAACTAAATCTTCTACTAAATCTTGGAAGTTTACACCCACTGGTCCAGCCTCTTGATCACCAAGCTAGGCAATGCATGGTATGTATATTTTCTTGCCCTAGAGGAGGGGTGCCCAACCAGTGGCCCAGGGAGCCACATGTGGCCCGCAGAGCCCTCTGATGTGGCCCACGACCAGTGTTGTAAGTAACGGAGTTACAATAAACGCAGTTACCTAACGCAGCCCCTTTTGAGGGTAACGAGTAATCTACCTGATTACTCTTCCCCTCACAGTAACGCAGTTCCCATTACTTGGGCGGCATTACCGCAATTACATCTACCGCCACTAGATGTAGAGTAATTGCTTCTGCCGGCGCTGTGAACATAAATATGGGTGGAACTCCGCTTTAGAATCATGTGACCGCTGTGATGGCCTGTCACAGCAGTCTGAAAACCCCCAATCGCAAGGAGCCATGGATACAATAAGCCCCACCCGCCTCACACTGACCTATCACCGGGGAACAACTCACATCGATCACACACACTGTGTGCGCAACCTGATCAATGAACCGGGGAACACATGCCTGGAACAAAATGTTCCACAGAACAAACGTTCCCTATACAACACAGTGTACACAGCGACATCTAGTGGTCAACATGGTAAGTGCAGGACACCTATACAGACCAAGGTTCAGCAGGTTATTTTTGGTCAGTGATTTCATCTCTTCAATCAGACAACAAAGAAAAATCTGACATCCCCATTCCAGATCCCTTGCATCTAATAAAGCTTATATAAGATAAATAAAATAATAAACAATAAACTATAGAAAATTCTAATAAAGCCTAATATAAGATTTTAAATTACAGACTCTTTAAACGTCAAGGGAATGTATATTATAAACATACATTTTAATCCAGCTTATAATTTGGTATTAATATGTAGCAGATGGATAAGGGTTTTAAGTCCTATTAGCTGCACATACATAGTGGAACGGATGCACCTAGGCTGGAATATACACGAGATCACCATTTGTTTCCGTTTTTTTCTCTCAAGGATTTGGCATTCCTTTGTCTTGGAGTATTAACTCACTGCTCCCTGGCAAGCGCCCGTCATCTGCTTCTCAACAAAGCATTGTAGAATATTAAAAAAAATCCAGTTACTTTGCTGAGTAACGAATTACTTTTTCAATGTAGTAACTGAGTCACTAACGCACTTACTTTTTTGAAGAAGTAATTTGTACATCTCAGTCCAACTCCTAACTGACTATTCTGTGGCTGTTGCTGCCCAGGCATACCTGTAAAAGTGTGGGTCCATTTAGGTAGTGTCCATGACTCGTGCGGTCTCTTGGGATGTCAGATCAAGGCTACACCCTTCCAGATAACGTGGACACTCTACGTCCAATGCGATCGCAAACAGAAGCTCTCCCCAAGCCCAGCCTCCCCTATATAGGTTTTTATATGAACTGGGAAGGAAGACAGGACCAAAAAAGTCCAGGAAACCAGTGATCCAGAACTAAATCTTCTACTAAATCTTGGAAGTTTACACCCACTGGTCCAGCCTCTTGATCACCAAGCTAGGCAATGCATGGTATGTATATTTTCTTGCCCTAGAGGAGGGGTGCCCAACCAGTGGCCCAGGGAGCCACATGTGGCCCGCAGAGCCCTCTGATGTGGCCCACGACCAGTGTTGTAAGTAACGGAGTTACAATAAACGCAGTTACCTAACGCAGCCCCTTTTGAGGGTAACGAGTAATCTACCTGATTACTCTTCCCCTCACAGTAACGCAGTTCCCATTACTTGGGCGGCATTACCGCAATTACATCTACCGCCACTAGATGTAGAGTAATTGCTTCTGCCGGCGCTGTGAACATAAATATGGGTGGAACTCCGCTTTAGAATCATGTGACCGCTGTGATGGCCTGTCACAGCAGTCTGAAAACCCCCAATCGCAAGGAGCCATGGATACAATAAGCCCCACCCGCCTCACACTGACCTATCACCGGGGAACAACTCACATCGATCACACACACTGTGTGCGCAACCTGATCAATGAACCGGGGAACACATGCCTGGAACAAAATGTTCCACAGAACAAACGTTCCCTATACAACACAGTGTACACAGCGACATCTAGTGGTCAACATGGTAAGTGCAGGACACCTATACAGACCAAGGTTCAGCAGGTTATTTTTGGTCAGTGATTTCATCTCTTCAATCAGACAACAAAGAAAAATCTGACATCCCCATTCCAGATCCCTTGCATCTAATAAAGCTTATATAAGATAAATAAAATAATAAACAATAAACTATAGAAAATTCTAATAAAGCCTAATATAAGATTTTAAATTACAGACTCTTTAAACGTCAAGGGAATGTATATTATAAACATACATTTTAATCCAGCTTATAATTTGGTATTAATATGTAGCAGATGGATAAGGGTTTTAAGTCCTATTAGCTGCACATACATAGTGGAACGGATGCACCTAGGCTGGAATATACACGAGATCACCATTTGTTTCCGTTTTTTTTCTCTCAAGGATTTGGCATTCCTTTGTCTTGGAGTATTAACTCACTGCTCCCTGGCAAGCGCCCGTCATCTGCTTCTCAACAAAGCATTGTAGAATATTAAAAAAAATCCAGTTACTTTGCTGAGTAACGAATTACTTTTTCAATGTAGTAACTGAGTCACTAACGCACTTACTTTTTTGAAGAAGTAATTTGTACATCTCAGTCCAACTCCTAACTGACTATTCTGTGGCTGTTGCTGCCCAGGCATACCTGTAAAAGTGTGGGTCCATTTAGGTAGTGTCCATGACTCGTGCGGTCTCTTGGGATGTCAGATCAAGGCTACAACCTTCCAGATAACGTGGACACTCTACGTCCAATGCGATCGCAAACAGAAGCTCTCCCCAAGCCCAGCCTCCCCTATATAGGTTTTTATATGAACTGGGAAGGAAGACAGGACCAAAAAAGTCCAGGAAACCAGTGATCCAGAACTAAATCTTCTACTAAATCTTGGAAGTTTACACCCACTGGTCCAGCCTCTTGATCACCAAGCTAGGCAATGCATGGTATGTATATTTTCTTGCCCTAGAGGAGGGGTGCCCAACCAGTGGCCCAGGGAGCCACATGTGGCCCGCAGAGCCCTCTGATGTGGCCCACGACCAGTGTTGTAAGTAACGGAGTTACAATAAACGCAGTTACCTAACGCAGCCCCTTTTGAGGGTAACGAGTAATCTACCTGATTACTCTTCCCCTCACAGTAACGCAGTTCCCATTACTTGGGCGGCATTACCGCAATTACATCTACCGCCACTAGATGTAGAGTAATTGCTTCTGCCGGCGCTGTGAACATAAATATGGGTGGAACTCCGCTTTAGAATCATGTGACCGCTGTGATGGCCTGTCACAGCAGTCTGAAAACCCCCAATCGCAAGGAGCCATGGATACAATAAGCCCCACCCGCCTCACACTGACCTATCACCGGGGAACAACTCACATCGATCACACACACTGTGTGCGCAACCTGATCAATGAACCGGGGAACACATGCCTGGAACAAAATGTTCCACAGAACAAACGTTCCCTATACAACACAGTGTACACAGCGACATCTAGTGGTCAACATGGTAAGTGCAGGACACCTATACAGACCAAGGTTCAGCAGGTTATTTTTGGTCAGTGATTTCATCTCTTCAATCAGACAACAAAGAAAAATCTGACATCCCCATTCCAGATCCCTTGCATCTAATAAAGCTTATATAAGATAAATAAAATAATAAACAATAAACTATAGAAAATTCTAATAAAGCCTAATATAAGATTTTAAATTACAGACTCTTTAAACGTCAAAGGGAATGTATATTATAAACATACATTTTAATCCAGCTTATAATTTGGTATTAATATGTAGCAGATGGATAAGGGTTTTAAGTCCTATTAGCTGCACATACATAGTGGAACGGATGCACCTAGGCTGGAATATACACGAGATCACCATTTGTTTCCGTTTTTTTTCTCTCAAGGATTTGGCATTCCTTTGTCTTGGAGTATTAACTCACTGCTTCCTGGCAAGCGCCCGTCATCTGCTTCTCAACAAAGCATTGTAGAATATTAAAAAAAATCCAGTTACTTTGCTGAGTAATGAATTACTTTTTCAATGTAGTAACTGAGTCACTAACGCACTTACTTTTTTGAAGAAGTAATTTGTAACTGTAACTAATTCCTTTTTTAAAGTAAGATGAGCAACACTGCCCACGACCTCCTACTCTGGGATGAAATAGAATACTGTTATTAAAGGTCAGTTTATTACTAAAATCCCAGTGTATATATGGGCATATCTTTTCTGCAGTGGTTACTGGGCTGCTTTCAAACTGACCCACAAATGCAGAGCAGCGCACCTGCAGGTTACCTCCACTGAGCCATTGACTTCTGTTATTACCTGCGAGTTTGATGAACTTTCTGAAAGTGCACCAAACCTGCAGAATATAATAGAAGTCTATTACAAAGTGGAGGAAAGCCAAAGGTACACAGCGTTGCACTCGCAGTGCGGGTAAACCGCAGCGCATCAGAAAAAGGAGTATAGTGGGTTGTGTCCGTATCCACTCTGCATGTGCTGAGCAGACATGGACCTGCCATCCGCCCGCTCTGCTCATTGTGGCCCGCGACCGGTTACAAAGTCGCTTAAGTGACCCACATGCTTCAAAAGGTTGGGCACCCCTACCCTAGAGGGTGCTTGAGTCTGGAGTTTTCTGTACAAATGATCTTCTCTAGCATAACATTTATTGAATATTATGTGGAGCCCTTTGGTACTTTTAGGAGCTGCAGTTGAGGACCCCTAAATATTTTAAGTTGACAACCACTGGTCTAGCCTCTTGATTACTAAGCTAGGCAATGCATGGTATTCACAGAATATTTTCTTGTAAGCTGTATTAATTGCTACTATGAATGGAGCAACTGGACTTAGCACCATAGTTCTATCAACCCCTGATCCACCATAAGATTGCAGGGGCAAGGAAGCATCAGAGGAGGAAGATGTTGGCGAAAGGAGGACAGAGCAGCACAAGGGACACATCCCACTGAAGGTAAGTATTGTCCCTTGTGGTGATTTTTTTTTTTTTTTTTGTTTTGGGTAAACTTAGGCTTCAACAATTGTCCCTGTCTGAGAATTAAAAAAAAGTACATGGAGTCCAATGCTGTTTTGCTTGCTGCCGAAACTCTTTTTGCATCGCTTTCCATGCTGCCATCTTGAAACCCCTGTTCGCACATGCGCAAACACACCGCAAGTCCTTGCCAGATATTTGGGACCTGGAAGACCTGCGGCATGTCTGCGCATGCGTGAGATTCCAAGCATGCGCAGATATACTGCAGGTCTGCCAGGTTCCGCGATACTTCGTCCCTGAGTAAAACATTGCCTCTTGGGATGTGTGATGTGGATATCCCAGGAGGCAGCAGAGATGAATTTTTACATCATCCTCGCCTAGTTGAGGCATAAGGAAGTAGCGGCCCACACCACATTAAAAATGCCTAACATTACAAAACAGTCTGCTATTGTTAAAAAGGGAGGATTGGGGGAGCAGAAGAGAGGAAGTTTTGAGAGAGAGAAATTTTATGAGTTAAGGTCTGTTTTAATATTCTACTTCACATAGAACAGGGAATTCACATAAATGTATTTTGGATAAATGTGAAGAAGTTTTAATTGCAAAGTGTAAATTAATCCAATTACTGCGAATTGCCCAATGGTCTGTGAACTGGCAATAGAAACACTCTGATGTTAACTTGTTGCAATTTGCATGCCACACAGCCATAAGTGATCTGAATAAAAAAAAAAAATCTCAAGTGACAAACCACTTTTGATCTCAAGTAAAACATGGGTACAGACAGTAAATAAGGGGCAAACAGCAACCTAAAATTATGCATATTCAACTATTCTTTGTTTTGTAACACACTATCTGTAAACGAAAATACTGGTTGAACTTCTCACAATGTGCATCAGAAGCTGAAGCAAGTCAGAGAGAGCCTGTCTCATTTTCTGGCTGGAGGAGGTTCAATATCTACTTCTGTACTCCTCAGCCTTATTGTCATTGGCCCACCTCTTTGATTCTCTTTCAGTTATGGAGATTCAGCATTGCATGTGAGCATTACCTAGTACAGACTGCATGCAAATACAGGAAGCCTACAAATGTCTACTCTCTGACTGAAATCCAACCATCAAGGAATTTTGATATTTGCATAACTTCTCTTAAATGCAAGCCTATAGCTTGTATCAGGACTGGCAGCTCTAGAGAGGAGTACTGAGACAGAGTGCTGTGATATATATGTGATATTTTCAGGAGGCTATGTACAGCACCCTGCTTTCCCCTCCTACCTACCATACCCTGTCTGCATTGCATAGGGAAGAACAGAGACCTAGTGCTGACCTCACTGGATCTAAAATAAGGTATGAAATGGAAACAGAAAAGGTTTTATTTAAAAATTTCATTAGCATGTTGATGATGGGTGTGGGGGGGGGGGGGTAGTATTAAACTCTAACAGGCAGGGTTTCTATAACAGAAACAACTCTAGTGGTCTCTTTTGTCATATCAAATCAATCGGTCTGTCAGCGGTAGTGTAAGCTAAGCCACGCTTGCGCAGCTCAGACCACATTTGCATCATCCACTGTGTGCAGTGGTGAAGTGGCTCCCATGTGCATGCATAGGAGTGACATCATTGCAGAATGGACATTATTCAAGCGGCTGCAGGTTTCAATAAAGTTGAATTAATTTTCAGAAGCTTATTCTTGCTGTATCACACAATTATGAAATTCATATCCTACAAATAAGGTCTAGGGTGTGGTGGTAGATCGTGGACCAAAGGATCCTGGCCACAGATTTCTGGTAAAGCTCAGATCTTCCACCGAAAAATAAAAGAAAGGGGGCGGGAGAACCCTTATAGTGTAGTCGATTAATTCAAAAACAAGAATGCAGTGCTTCCACACTAAAAAGAAAAAAGGTCAAAATAGACTTACAACTGTTGAGGCTCCAGTAACCCAACTATGGAGGAACACACGCTGCCTTCCTATTGCACGGTTGGGGAAAACCTACCTCCACGCAGGATCAGGGTGTTCACTCTCTATGCCTTGGGCATTCCCATCCTGGGAGCTCTTAAGGAGTTCTCAGGTGGGTGAATGAAGTAGTAGAAAGAGTCAGTGCAAGAAGGGCCCGTAGGTAGTTCGATTGGCAGAGGCACCCAATGTGCTTGTTCAAAGGATAGGCACAAGTCGTCTGCTTTAGGCTGCATTCACACTACAGCGTTTGGTATCCCGGGCAGATCTGCCTGTGATTTGACAGCGTTGATGTGAGAATGACAAAAAGCAAAACTCGCATTTGAGATGTCATTCATTTGACGGTGGGGTCTGCCCAGATTGTTGCGCAATAAAACACGCTGCGATCGTGGAAAACTGCATTGCAGGATGCATGTCGCCCCAAAGTAGCTGAACTATTTTAGAGCGACATGCGCCCCACGATGCGGGTTGTCGTCATTGCAGTACATTTATAGCGCCACAATCGCAGCAGACCTGCACTGTGATTTGAGGTGTCATTCAAATTAATGGCATCTCAAATGCAAGTTCCGCGTTCTGTCATTAACACATTAGCGCTGTCAAATTGTGGGCAGATCCGCGGAAGATTGCCCACGCTTTAAAACGCTGTTGTGTGAATGCAGCCTTAGTAAAACATCCAATTTCTTTATTTCACCAAATAAAACATGTTTAGTGGCTTTAAACTGCCACTTTCTCAGTTCAAGGTGAAAAAATTGGTGCCTAGTATCAGCTAGTAGTGACATCCACTTGTGGGAATATTGTTTGTGGCAGTGATGTCATCTAAGTGGATCACATGTAGCAGCTACATGTGATCCACCTAGATCACATCACTGCCATAAGCTCTACATCCCACCTAGTGGCCAATAAAGAGTATTCCCCAAGTGGATCTCACTAGCAGCTGATACTAGACACCAATTTTATCACCTTGAATTGAGAAAGTGGCAATGGATGTTTTACCAAATCAGATGGTGTTGGATCCTTTAACCACTTAAGGACCCCCGCACGCACATATACGGCCACAGAATGGCACGTACAGGCACAAGGGCGTAAATTTACGTCCCCGCCTAAGTGCGGTTCGGGGGTCCCATCGGGACCCCCTCCGCGGCGTGCGGGGGTCCCCCTGGCTCCGGGAGCGATCCAGGATCTGGGGGCGGATGTCGGCAAATACCCGCCCCCCCGCGATCGCTCCCAGCCAATGGGAGCGCGCTCCCAACCTGTCACTTCCTCCTCCTGTGTTTACACAGGAAGGAGGAAATGATGTATTCTCTCATCGCAGCGCTGTTTCCCAGCGCTGCTGATGAGAGAAGACATCACAAGTAAGTGTGCACCAACACAACACTGACACACACTCACATAGGCATATTAACCCCTTGTGATCGCCCCCCCCCCCCACCCCCCTGTCACAGTGTCACTGAATGCAGTGATCTAATCACTGCATTTAGTGTCAGTGTGACAGGCAGTGTAAAAAACAGTTAGTGTTAGGTTCAGGATAGCCCCCCCACCCCCCCTAATAAAGTTTTAACCCCCTGATCACCGCCCTAGTTAACCCTTTCACTCCCTATTGCCAGCGTCACTAAGCGATCATTTTTCTGATCGCTGTATTAGTGTCGCTGTTCCCGCTAGGTAGCTATTTTTTTTTATTGCGATTTTTTTTTTTACTAAAGACATGTGGCTAAATAAATTTTGGCCTAAATGTTTGACTAAAATTTAGTTTATTTGATTTTTTTTTTAACAAAAAGTAAAAAATAGTGTTTTTTTTTCAAAAATGTCGCTCTATTTTTGTATATAGCGCAAAAAATAAAAATCGCAGAGGTGATCAAATACCACCAAAAGAAAGCTCTATTTGTGGGAAGAAAAGGACGTAAATTTTGTTTGGGAGCCACGTCGCACGACCGCGCAATTGTCTGTTAAAGCGACGCAGTGCCGAATCGCAAAAACACCTTGGGTCATTTACCAGCGTATTGGTCCGGGTCTTAAGTGGTTAAACAAGCACATCTGACGCCTCTGTCAATTGAACTACTTACGGGCCCTTTTTGCGCTGACTCTTTCTAATATATCCTACAAAACTTCCCACCTTGATTTCCTAACCTTGGAGGGAAGGTGCCAGGCAAAGCTGTGGAAGTGAACACTTGCTGCAGTGTCACAGTTGGAAGGAAGGACATGATAGGAACCTCTTTACCTACCTAATATAATACCTTGTATATCACTAGGTGCACACTATACGATTTGACTATTGATACCTAGTTCCAATGACATAGGAACTAACGACTATCTTGGAAAACAAAGAGGATCGCCCTGTGGCATTATATGGATGACAATGACCATTTGTAGGAGGACCATTCAATGTGTTTCTATTTTGATGTTTTTGACTGAAACTTGTCCTGAATCTCCTGCAAAACATAACCTTCTGTCGAAATGACAGCAACTCACTGTGCACCACCGTAGGGGAGCCACCAAGAACCTATATTTAAGGAGTACTAGATGGTTTTGGTTATGTTTTATGTGCAGTTGTTGTGTGTTTTGTATGTTTTTTTGATATGTATATACATGTGCAATTTTATCGTACAATAAATATTTTTTGATACTTTTTATAAAAATCGGGTACCGTTATAGTCCTTATATTTAGTTTGTTAGGGTCCATTATTTTGCATATTATAATACTGTCCAACACTCAAGGAGGTGAAAACTTTGCTAATGGGTCCTATGTAGTGAGACATTTGCCTTCATAAGCTATTTCAGACTTGTATGGCAGGGTGCCCCAGTTTGTCCCTAGTGTGTACAGGGTGTTAAATTAACAATATCTTATAGGAAATTATTGGGCGATTTCAGAAAGATTAATTTCAAGAAAATAATTCTGCAGAGGTAGTTTAACAGAAAAAAAAAACAACTATCCAACAATCTCATGAATGAGCAGTTAATTGCTTTTTCTATTCAATCTCACAAAGGTAATTAATCATGGAATGTGATGGGACCTAAATTGAGGCATTGTGTGATTGCACAAGTTCATTCACAGAGCTAAGAGATTTGTCTTTTATGTATCTGGTCATTTCGAAGCCCTCAATAGAAAACTGATCTTACCGAAGAGAATTCATTTTTACAAACTTATGTGATAGCTGCAGTGGCGTGCGGCGGTAATACGCGGTACAAGAAAATTGGCTTTGCAAAGTTAATATACAGAAAAACGATAGTGCACCATACGACGCATGTACAGAATATGATAGGTACTAGCTTACACATACAGGGTATCATTGTCTCTCCTATTAAAATTCCTCTCAGGTTTCATTGAGGAATTCAATTTGTTCAAACACGAGGCACAAAGGAGTGAGATGAGGGGACCTGAGACTGCGTTGTGTGTGGATGTGTGTGAGCGCAATGCGTGTAACAATGTGTGGACGGAGTGTTTTTCTCTATTTAGAGAGTTTATCTATGGTCTGCAGAGATGTAAAGGCAACAGTACAAAAAAAAAAAAAAATGGATACAGATTAACAGCAGACATTGCAAACTATGACTCCTAGGAGATGATAAAATAAATTCAGTCAGAGCTTGCCTGTTTATGTGTGTAAGTATACTGAATGTGCATGTTGTGTATGTAAATTAAGTGTGTGAAGACAGCATGTGTATTTTCACTGGCTGCAGTGTGTATATGTGTTCATACTTTGCCCTGGCTGCAATGGAGGGGATGTTTACATTCCATGGCTGCTCTATAAAGTGTATGTGACAGAGGTGCAGCCACCCTCCGATGGGGTCTAATGATTTGTGTATGCAGATATGTGTGAGATTATAGTGGCTGTTTGTGTACAGTAATCTGTGTTCTCCTCAGCACGCGTGACTGCAGTTTATCTCCAGGTGCTGACACTCATTCTTTACACACAGCTTTGATGGGGTTTCCTTCTTTGATTGTGCAACACTGCAGTACATTTATACATGTCTGAAGCGCAGTGCGAACACAGAAGGTTATAATCATGACCCCATGGTTTGTCATTCCCCACTACATTTTCCTCCTCCTCTCCCCTCACAGACTTTTTTTCCCAACAATATCGTTACATAATTCAGCCTGCATTTCAGTTGCTTCATAACACTCTTTCTGTATTTTTTTTTTATTTCAAGCATAAAATACATGCTATGAAGTATAATCAATGACATTCAAGGCTCTTCTGGAGATGTGACCTCTGCAATGACACTTCTCTGTTTGATTCCTATTCTAGATGTGCGCTTTCTAGTTTAATGCAGAGTACCGGTATATATTTTTTTTCTGACTTATGTAAAGGAACTGCAGACCTTCTCACAAAACGAATCTGCATATGTATTTTTGTGCATATTTTTTTTCTTTTACTAAGATTTCAGGAGAGGACGATGCATTCTTGTATAATACATGCAGCAATGATAAAGATGGAGACAAAGTCTGCTTACAAAATTGCAGTGTTATCTTTAAAATGACATGCCCTTTTTTTGTGATGCCTGCCCTATCTCTGCGAAGTATCAGTCTTTGTAGGCTTGTTGGTATCTATTGGAGCATGAATATCTGTCACATGTGAGGGTGATCTGCCAGAACTAAACTGCAGCAGATTTATGAGGCAGGGGACTCAAGGAATAGGTATGTGCTGTCCTAAACAATCCCTGGTGAGCTCACATTCTAAAGTTACAGTTCAATACATTTTGCTGCAAAATAGTTCTATTCCATTGTTCCCATTAGAATTGTCTGAGGAAAAGCGCAATGGAGGCTCAACCAAGTGCACAGCTGGAGCCTGGCTTGACTAAGCAACCACACACTTTTCATTCGGTTTAAGGTTCCATTCACGCTCCTGTGCTTTAGGCATACTTTACTACATCTTGAACTATGCAAAATCTGCAGTGTCCTTTTCCTGTTATCCATTTTACATTTTCAGCCAGTACATTTTCATGTGTTGTTTATATACTAAAATCCTGCATTTACATCAGAATTAAAGTGTTTCTAAGCCCAAATGAGTAACAATTTTTAGTATTGTAGCTTACCTGTCCTTAGATGTTGTGGAGGCATTACTTTTATTTTTTTCATGTTTCCTTTGTTTTAACCTGGTAATGCTTCCATTATCTAATTTCTGTTCAAGGGTGATAACTCTATTGAGACGCGTAGTGACCCTGGGACAGAGAATGTGTTAGGACTACATAACACTGTGTTAAGACTACATAACACCTCCTTCTCTTCGGACAGGAAATGCTTAGGACTACTTAAAGTGGAGTTCCACCCATTTTTTTTATGTTTGTCTGTGCTGCATGCCCTAATCTCATAATGTTCAGAATGGACAATTTTTATTTATTTTGTTGCTTGTAAATACCTTTATTTTGTAGTCCTTCATTACTTCCTCCTCCTTTATTAGCCTAGGCTATTAAGTCACATGGCTATTTGCAAGGGTTTCTGGGATAGGCATCATGTATCCCAGTAGTCCTTGCAAACCTGACTGAAACCTATTACATTGCTTGTGCAGCACTGAGCATGTGCGAGATATGCTGAAATCCAGGAAGTCATACGGTCTGGCTTCATGATGCCCACACTTAAGATGGCCACGGTCTGTTTCTAGATTATAAACTAAATGCTGTAACAACCTAACAAAACAGACCTTAATTTACAGACTAACTTTACTAGAATACATTAAGCTTGTGTATTACAGCGGCATTTATATTTAAAAGTGAAATTGTGGGTGGAACTCCCCTTTAATACTGTGTTAAGACAACATAACACTTCCCTCTATACTTCATAACAGGGGAGGTATTTTTTAGTCAACGTAAATAGCAGGGAACAATGCTAACTGATAGTCCACAGGCAGAACGTTCAGGGAGTTATCAGCACATAAGATATATGGCTGGATGAACAACTGTTTCTTGCACTTGTCAAACAAATGTAATAAAGTGCTTCAAATATTATATTTAGCAGATCAAAATGGAGAAAATAAGAGAAATGTATTGTTAGAGTTTACATACACTTTGAACATTTCAGGTTTCCCTGGGAGCTTACATCATACGTGCAAATAGGCATAACATATTTGTTGCCCTCCTTTGAGGCTGCAACATCCACAATATCTCGTGTTTGTCACTGGTGCTCTGATCTGCTCTTTGTTTTCATCTAGATTTTGGAGTCTTCTGCCATCTTGATTGGCCATTCTGGGATGACAAAACACCCATGCATGTGTTCAAAAGAGTTTATTCACCCTTACACCTTCCAACATAAGCTGGGATTGTACACTAAGCTGAAAGATTTGATGGCAGAAGAGATGCAGGCACACATAGACTCTTCTACCATAAATATCTATCTGCTAGCTATTCAATTTGTATGCAATCATAGTTGCACTACATAGTTGAAGGTAAATCCAAAGGAAATTGAATAAGAAAATTGGATATTGGATATCCAGCCTTAGACCACATTGAATGATTTTAAGTTTACCTCCCAACTTTTTGAGATGGGA
This sequence comes from Rana kukunoris, assembly GCA_029574335.1. Taxonomy (NCBI): domain Eukaryota; kingdom Metazoa; phylum Chordata; class Amphibia; order Anura; family Ranidae; genus Rana; species Rana kukunoris. Next base: position 13,623 of record JAJQKJ010000479.1, on the reverse strand, counting down.
ATAAGGAACACCTTAAAGGAGAATTATACAGAAAAAGATTAGTTAAACCGACAAGTGCTTTTTTTTTACCACTACTATTCCTAGTGGTAAAACTACCAATACCACTACTCTACAACTACTACTACTACTACTATTCCTACTATACTGGCTTTAGAAATTTTACAAATGCAATGATTTAGAAATTGGATAAAAGGGGTTTAGCACTATCAAACACCTTTTGAAAGGTTAATAGTGGATTTTATATGCAACTATATAGATCAGACCAAAATGAGGGACAAGTGGGGCATTGTTCCAAATCAGGGACAGTCCCTCGAAATCAGGGACAGTTGGGAGCTATGGTCACTAGGACCAATGAAGAGGGGGGGGGGGCTTTTCGGGCGTTAGCGGGTTTTTTTTAACCCCCGCTAGCGGCCGAAAAAGGGTTAATAGCACTCGTGTTGCATAGCTGCCAAAGCTTTGCAGGCACTTCGGCAGCGCTTCCCATTCATTTCAATGGGCAGGGCATTTTGGGCAGCGGTTTATACAGCGTTCCCACATTGCCCCAAAGATGCTGCCTGCGGGACTTTTTTCCTGTCCTGCAAGCGCACTGCCCTTTCAGCTTAGTTGTACAATCCCAGCATATGTAGGAAGGCGCAAGGATGAATAAACTCTTTTGCACATGCATGGGTGTTTTGTCATCCCAGAATGGCCAATCAAGATGGCAGAAGACTCCAAAATCTAGAAGAAAACAGAGAGCAGATGAGAGCACCAGTGACAGACACGAGATATTGGGGATATTGGGGATATTGGGGAAATCTCTTATTTGCTCCATTTTGATCTGCTAAATATAACATCTGAAGCACTTTATTACATCTGTTTGACAAGTGCAAAAAACGTAGTTGTTCATCCAGCCGTATATTGTGTGCACTGATAACTCCCTAAACTTTCTGCCTGTAGACTATAAAATGCCTGAAAAGCACCCCAGTCTCTTAAAGTGTTATTAAACCCAGTAATATGGAAATAGTTCCTCCAGTGCTGAGAGTTCAGGTAGGAGAAGATTTCCACTACATCTTGTATACACGCCCGCATGTGTGATGTCAATATCGTGTGACCTGGCTAGCTCTGAGGACAAGTAAATGTTCTCTCCAGCATAAAGTATACAACTGAGCATGTGCGGGTCGGCTAGCCTACCTGTGTTAGCTGGCCTTCCACAGATAGACAATACAGGAGGAGGAGGATCTATGCAAACAGAATAAAACTCTGCCTTTTTTACACAATACCGGGGATTAACCCCTGAAGTTCCACAGTGAGTATAACAAGCATGCAATGCTGCATATACAGACTGATTTATCTATTGTGGGTTTAGTAACACTTTAACCACTTCAGCCCCGGAGGATTTGGCTGCCAAATGATCGGGCCACTTTTTTCGATTCATCACTGTGTCGCTTTAACTGACATGTCCAACCAAATTACAGCAGGAAGTTACAATAGTAGCATGCCAAGGACTCAAGAGAATCAAACTCAATAACATGCTGCAATTTCACCTGTTTATATATAGACCCATGAACAGGTTACTGTAAAGTCCAGTGTGGATATTATTTTCTAAATCATTGGCTATCATACAGGGCAAAATACCATACACTGTTATACTTTGAGGTAGCTAATATTTTACTGTCAAAATCCCATAGAATAATATCATGTATGCCATAATATGGAAAGGCATCATGTGGTCTAACAATAGCTGGATAATCAAAGATTGTCAAAAACACTGGACCCCAGGGAGATAGCTTTCAGATGGAACATCATCAGTTATGTTTGACCATGGACAGCTCCAGTTCTAAATCTGGCCATAAACAGAAAATCCATCACAGATTTTGCCAGAAGGTAAGGGTTCTGGCAGTTGTTGTAACGATCTCCAAGTGTATAAATCCACAACTACATTTACTTCTAACCCATTTCTCTTTTCAGAGCGCACTACATAATAGGGCTCCCTAAAGTGGTACTAAAGGCAAAATAAAAAAAAATGACATACTGTGCATTAGGCAGTCTCTGACATTACCAAGCAGACTTTGATTTTGTGAGTCCCCCTGCTTTTTACTTGTTGATCCTGCTGCATTTTTTCAGCTTCCTTTAAAAGACCAAGCTGCGCGGGCAAAAGTGGAAGTTAAGGGGGTTGAGACAAACCATTTACCACTAAGGTAAGGGTTCTTAGAGTGGTCAGATTTTAGTCATTGAATTTAAACTCAGCTATTAGAATACACTGATCAGCAGCTGCATTCAATTGCAGCAGCTGAACAAGAACATTTTCCAGCAACTTCTGTTAAATGTTTGTCCGGGCCACACACTGATCGAAATCTCAAGTTTTTATCTATTAAAGGGGTTGTAAAGGTTCGTCTTTTATTTTCTAAATTGGTTCCTTTAAGCTAGTGCATTGTTGGTTCACTTACCTTTTCCTTCGATTTCCCTTCTAAATGTTTTTTTTCTTTGTTTTAATTTCTCACTTCCTGTTTCTCCCCAGTAAGCATTCCACCATCATCCAAACAGTGGAAAGTCATTTAGAACAGCTTACTGAACAGCTTAGGCTCCATTCACACCTGATTGTTTTGTCGCCTGAAGCGCGACGCTACAATACGCTAGAGGGGAAAAAATACATTATTCTCTATGGAGATGGTTCACATCTCCACTACAAAATACGTGACGCTGAACGCCTGAAGCTCAAACAAGTTCCGGACCCTTTTTTGTCATGCGAATTGGACGTGCTTGAGCGTTTGTATTTCCCATAGAAAGTAATGGAAAACGCTTGATTCAAGCGTCGAGCATGACAACGAGCGTTTCTATGGGTGTTTTGTCGCTTTAGTCAATAGAACATTTCACCCAGGCAGAAGATAAAAAAATCTACAAACCTAGCAACAAGTGATGAAAGAGATGATCATTTTTCCTATTGGCTAAAATAAAAAACGTCGAAGTTCAAAAAACGTCCCGACGACGCTGTATGCAAACGCTCAAATACGCGCGAATACGTGCGACAAAACGCCGGAAAAAACGACCAAAAACGCTACGCTCGGGTTTGAATGCAGCCTTACTGAGGAGGAACAGGGAGTGAGAAATTCAGACAAAGAAAACAAAGAAAAAAAACATTTAGAAGGGAAATCGAAGGACAAGGTAAGTGAACCAACAATGCACTAGCTTAAAGTAACCTATTTAGAAAATAAAAAATTAAGCTTTACAACCCCTTTAAGCTCGGTATACACTAGTGGATTTGCATTAAAAATGTTATGCTTTAAGAACATTCTTTTGATATTCTAATTGTTAGTGGGGTGAAAGCCTAAAGCCTCATACACACGATCGAATTTCCAGTCGGACAAAATCCTGCATACAGAACTTTTTCAGCCACCATTCACGAAACAACGTGGTTTTTCTCCTCTTTAACGCCACCCTTTGGGCTACTTCTGCCAATGTTGTCTTATGGTTAGCATTGGTTCAGAGCATGCCTGTTTGTACTTTGGATTTTGGTCTGATGGACTTGTGTACACACGATAAGATAATCCGACGGAACACATTTGTTGTCAGACAATTTGAGAGCATGGCTATCCAACATTTGTTGTCAGAAATTCCGACAACAATTGTTCAATGGAGCATACAGACGGTCTGATTATCCAACAAAACCCTGCCATCACACAATTGTTGTCGGAATATCCAATTATGTGTATGGGCCTTAACAGTGTATGTGGTTTTCATTGGGTCCATTCACTCCAAAATCAAATGTTAAAAGCACATGACATTTTGAACGATGTTTGAACAACATTTGTCAAATTGTCAAAGGTACTGAGAATTTTCATACAAATGTTTCTTATGATTATTGGTACAGATTGTTTGTTCGAAAATCTATGTATACCCAGGTTAGTCACTTATGTAAAAGTCAGTTTAAATATACTATTCCTTCTAAAGTCTCATACACACAATCAGACTTCCATCAAACTTTTCCATGGATTTTTGTCCGAATGGGCATTAGCCATGAACATTTCCAGCCAACTTTTACCAAATCACGTGGTTTTTCAGCTCTTTACCGCCACCCTTTGGGCAACTTCTGCTATAGTTGTCTGATGTTTAGCATTGGTTCTGAGCATGCGTGTTTGTACGTTGGATTTGTGTACACACAAAGCACAGTATCCATGACCCACTTTGCACAAATCATGCCCGTTTACAGCATGTTGCAGGGGATGCAGAAGAGTTTGTCTCTGCAACATATAAGTGTGGTAAACATAGGAAATTGGTTTCCAGCAAATAGAAGGAGTATTTGGAAGAGAGAACAATGTCAGGGAGATAATTCCATAAAAGGGAGCATTGCGGAAATACAGGTGGCATCATGGTCAGTTCAGTGTTCTTTATTACGTATAGAAAATGCAGTATACAGTTGTTTGCATAAGTATTCACTGTACTTGGGCCTTTCACATTTTGTAGCATGGCAATTTAGAATTAAAAAGCTTTAAATGGGATTGGATGTTACTTATGTAAAAAAAAAGAGTCCATAATAAAGTGAAAAAGAATCTATAAAGTTTTACATTTATATAAATATAGAAAACCTTGAAAAGTATTTATTGTATTCACTTTTACAAGTGTTCATCCACCTTTGCTGTGATATTCTCTAAATAAGTTCTGGTGCTACCAGTTGCTTTTAGGCGTTTCTATAATTAGTTGAATGCTGCTCTACTGTATTCAGAAATCTCAGAATAAATGTGCCTACTCGTTGAATGTCACATAATAAATTTATGGAGATGCACCCAAAAGGGTTGCATTATATAAAAAGAAAAATAACTTTGAACATTATACAGAGTACTGTTAAATCCACTAATAAGAATGGAAAACAATGATACAACCAGGACTTTAGAGAAGAGCAGCGACTAAAACTCAATGGACTGGTGTAACAAAGGCATTAGTCAAAGAAGTAACTTCTAACTATGACATTGAGGATTGAAAAAAAAACATCCATGGGACAGCTACACAAGGTTGGGCTTTGTGCAAAAATAAACCCATTGTTGGTCTGGGATTAAAAGTACCATTTCAGGCTTTGCAGATGACACCAAACTATCTAGTGGAATAACATCCTTACAGGACCTCTCCAGCATACAAGCTGATCTCAATGCACTGTTTAATTGGGCAACTATCTGGCAAATTATTATATTATATTATACAATATTTATATAGCGCCAACAGTTTGTGCAGCGCTTTACAATATAGGGAGACACTACACCAACAGTACAATTCAAAACAAGAGGGTTAGAGAAGCCCTGCTCCTGCAAGCTTACAATCTAAGAGGGAGGAGATGGTGAAACTGTGAGAGATTAACTGATGAGAGGAGTAGAAGATTTGGTTGTTGCAGAGGATGGGAGAGGCTCTGGAGAATTCCTGGAGATGAGCATGGGAGGAGGAGTCAAGGGAGCTAGAGAGCAGAAGGTCTTGGGAGGAGCGGAGAGGACAGTTTGTGTGATATTTGGAGATAAGATTGGTGATGTAGCTTGGGCAGAATTGTGAATGGCTTTCTATGTTATTGTTAGTGTTTTAAATGTTATTCTTTGTGCAATGGGAAGCCAGTGGAGGGATTGGTAGAGAGCAGTGGTTGACAATGATTGTTGGTAAGGTGGATGAGTCATTCATGAAAGACTGAAGAGGGGATAGCTTGCAGAGAGCTAGGCCAATAAGAAGGGAGTTACAATAGTCAAGGCAAGAGATAACAAGGGAGTGAATAAGTTTAGTGGTCTTGACGGTTAGAAAGAGGCATATTTTGGAGATGTTTTGGAGGTGAAGTCTTGACGATTTGGACAGTGATTGGATTTGGGGCTGAAAGGACAGGTCAGAATATAGGATTACACCTAGTACAGCCCTTGAAAATTTCTCTCACCTGCTCGCATTGTGCGAGCGGATTTTGAGGGCTGGTAAATGTGGGCTGCCTGAGAGCGGGGGGCAAGCACCACTGGCAGCCTGGGTTGTATGGGAGTGATCGTAGGGGAAGAGAGAGGAGAGCCGCCGCTGCCTAGTTAATCAGAGCGCAGGGAACATAACAGCTTTTATTTCAATAGCTGTGTTCCCTGCCGCGCACCGTCATATACAGCCCCTACCCCTTGTCCGGGCACTTTGATAGACAGATCACACGTCCAAGGACAGATGATCTGTCTATCAAAGTGCCCAGACAAGGGGGAGGGGCTGTATATGATGGCATGCAGCGGGGAACACACAGCTATTGAAATGAAAGCTTTTATGTTCCATGCGCTCTGATCAACCAGACGGTGGATCTCCTCTCTCTTCCCCTACACAGGTAGATTGCATTGGGGACACATGGCTGCATTGGGGACACATGGCTGCATTGGCGTGCACAGTCTGCATTGGGGACACAAGGCTGCATTGGGGACACATAGCTGCATTGGCGGGCACAGGTTGCATTGGGGACACATAGCTGCATTGGGGACACATAGCTGCATTGGCGGCACAGGTTGCATTGGGGACACATAGCTGCATTGGGGGCACATACTGCATTGGGGACACATAGCTGCATTGGGGACACATAGCTGCATTGGCAGGCACAGGCTGTATTGTTGGACACAGGTTGCATTGGGGACACATAGCTGCATTGGCAGGCACAGGTTGCATTGGGGATCAACCAGATGTGACTCTCTCTCTTTCCCTACACAGGTAGGCTGCATTGGGGACACATAGCTGCATTAGGGACAAATGGCTGCATTGGGGAGACATGGCTGCATTGACAGGCACTGGCTGCATTGGGGACACATAGCTGCATTGACGGGCACAGGCTGCATTGGGGACACATAGCTGCATTGGGGACACATAGCTGCATTGGCGCGCACAGGCTGCATTGGGGACACATGGCTGCATTGATGGGCACTGGCTGCATTGGGGACACAAGGCTGCATTGGGGACACATAGCTGCATTGACGGGCACAGGCTGCATTTGGGACACATAGCTGCATTGGGGACACATAGCTGCATTGGCGCGCACAGGCTGCATTGGGGACATAGCTGCATTGGCGGGCACAGGTTGCATTGGGGACACATAGCTGCATTGGGGGCACAGGCTGCATTGGGGACACAGGCTGCATTGGGGACACATAGCTGCATTGGGGACACATACCTGCATTGGCGGCACAGGCTGCATTGGGGACACATAGCTGCATTGGGGACACCTAACTGTATTGGGGACACATAGACGCATTGGGGACACAGACTGCATTGGGGAGACATAGCTGCATTGAGGACACAGGCTGCATTGGGGATACATAGCTGCATTGGTGGACACATAGCTGCATTGGCGCGCACAGGCTGCATTGGGGACACATGGCTGCATTGACGGCACAGGCTGCATTGGGGACACATAGCTGCATTGGCGGGCACAGGTTGCATTGGGGACACATAGCTGCATTGGGGGCACAGGCTGCATTGGGGACACATAGCTGCATTGGGGACACATACCTGCATTGGCGGCACAGGCTGCATTGGGGACACACAGCTGCATTGGGGACACCTAACTGTATTGGGGACACATAGATGCATTGGGGACACAGACTGCATTGGGGAGACATAGCTGCATTGAGGACACAGGCTGCATTGGGGATACATAGCTGCATTGGTGGACACAGGCTGCATTGGAGACACAGGCTGAATTGGGGATACATAGCTGCATTGGGGACACATAGCTGCATTGGGGACACATAGCTGCATTGGCGGGCACATGCTGCATTGGTGGGCACAGGCTACATTGGAGACACAGGCTGAATTGTGGACACATAGCTGCATTGGGGACACAGGTTGCATCGGGGACACATAGCTGCATTGGGGACACATAGCTGCATTGGTGGGCACAGGGTGCATTGGGGACACATGCTGCATTGGTGGGCACAGGCTGCATTGGAGACACAGGCTGAATTGGGGACACATAGCTGCATTGGGGACACATAGCTGCATTGGCGGGCACATGCTGCATTGGTGGGCACAGATTACATTTGAGACACAGGCTAAATTGTGGACACATAGCTGCATTGGGGACACATAGCTGCATTGGCGGGCACAGGGTGCATTGGGGACACATAGCTGCATTTGTGGCACAGGCTTTGGTTGTTGCTGGAGGCATTCCTGAAGAGATGAGTTTTCAGGGATCGCCTAAAAATGGACAGAGTAGGAGATAGCCAGACAGATTTGGGTAGTTCCAGAGAATGGGAGAGGCTCTGGAGAATTCCTGGAGATGAGCATGGGAGGAGGAGTCAAGAGAGCTAGAGAGCAGAAGGTCTTGGGAGGAGCGGAGAGGACAGTTTTGTGTGATATTTGGAGATAAGATTGGTGATGTAGCTTGGGCAGAATTGTGAATGGCTTTCTATGTTATTGTTAGTGTTTTAAATGTTATTCTTTGTGCAATGGGAAGCCAGTGGAGGGATTGGTAGAGAGCAGTGGTTGACAATGATTGTTGGTAAGGTGGATGAGTCATTCGTGATAGACTGAAGAGTGGATAGCTTGCAGAGAGGTAGGCCAATAAGAAGGGAGTTACAATAGTCAAGGCAAGAGATAACAAGGGAGTGAATAAGTTTAGTGGTCTTGACGGTTAGAAAGAGGCATATTTTGGAGATGTTTTGGAGGTGAAGTCTGGACGATTTGGACAGTGATTGGATTTGGGGCTGAAATGACAGGTCAGAATATAGGATTACACCTAGTACAGCCCTTGAAAATTCCTCTCACCTGCTCGCATTGTGCGAGCGGATTTTGAGGGCTGGTAAATGTGGGCTGCCTGAGAGCGGGGGGCAAGCACCACTGGCAGCCTGGGTTGTATGGGAGTGATCGTAGGGGAAGAGAGAGGAGAGCCGCTGCTGCCTAGTTAATCAGAGCGCAGGGAACATAACAGCTTTTATTTCAATAGCTGTGTTCCCTGCCGCGCACCGTCATATACAGATTGTCCAGGCACTTTGATAGACAGATCACACGTCCAAGGACAGGTGATCTGTCTATCAAAGTGCCCAGACAAGGGGGAGGGGCTGTATATGATGACATGCAGCGGGGAACACACAGCTATTGAAATGAAAGCTTTTATGTTCCATGCGCTTTGATCAACCAGACGGTGGCTCTCCTCTCTTTTCCCCTACACAGGTAGATTGCATTGGGGACACATGGCTGCATTGGGGACACATGGCTGCATTGGCGTGCACAGTCTGCATTGGGGACACAAGGCTGCATTGGGGACACATAGCTGCATTGGCGGGCACAGGTTGCATTGGGGACACATAGCTGCATTGGGGACACATAACTGCATTGGGGACACATAGCTGCATTGGCGGGCACAGGTTGCATTCGGGACACATAGCTGCATTGGGGGGCACATCCTGCATTGGGGACACATTGCTGCATTGGCAGGCACAGGCTGTATTGGTGGACACAGGTTGCATTGGGGACACATAGCTGCATTGGGGACACAGGTTGCATTGGGGATCAACCAGATGTGACTCTCTCTCTTTCCCTACAAAGGTAGGCTGCATTGGGGACACATAGCTGCATTAGGGACAAATGGCTGCATTGACAGGCACTGGCTGCATTGGGGACACAAGGCTGCATTGGGGACACATAGCTGCATTGGGGACACATAGCTGCATTGGCGCGCACAGGCTGCATTGGCGGCACAGGCTGCATTGGGGACACATAGCTGCATTGGGGACACCTAACTGTATTGGGGACACATAGCTGCATTGGGGACACAGACTGCATTGGGGAGACATAGCTGCATTGGGGATACATAGCTGTATTGGCAGACACAGTCTGCATTGGTGGACACAGGCTGCACTGGAAACACAGGCTGAATTGGGGACACATAGCTGCATTGGTGACACATAGCTGCATTGGGGGGCACATGCTGCATTGGTAGGCACAGGCTACATTGGAGACACAGGCTGAATTGTGGACACATAGCTGCATTGGGGACACAGGTTGCATTGGGGACACATAGCTGCATCGGGGACACATAGCTGCATTGGTGGGCACAGGCTGCATTGGCGGCACAGGCTGCATTGGGGACACAGCCTGCAGCTTACGCATGTATTTGCAAATGTGTGCAACTGTTTTTAATGCATACTGATAGACAGGTTCATTTGGTTGGTTGCAAGCTTGTTGGTAAGTTGAGTTGGAAATTCTTTGGTTTTATTTGACATGTGTTTGCCCTTCCAGTACTCCTTGCTGTGAAGACCATTTATAGGTGGGGGCAGTGACCTTTTTTGTATTATTAATGAGGGTGACAAAATAGGTTTGTTTGGCAGCATGGAGGGGGAATTGTATTTTAAGAAGGCAGATTTATTTTGGGTGAATGCATGCTGGGAGTTGGTTTTACGTCACACTCGCTCCAGTGCTTGGCTATGTCTCTTAGGCCGCGTACACACGATCGAACATGTCCGCTGAAACTGGTCCACAGACCAGTTTCAGCGGACATGTTCGATCGTGTGTACGGCCTATCGGACCGTTTTCCAGCGGACCAAAGTTTCAAAACATGCTTGAAAACCTGTCCGCTGGAAACCTGTCCATCAGACAGGTTCGATGGTTAGTACACAAAATCATCGGACCAAAAACCCGCGCATGCTCAGAATCAAGTCGACGCATGCTTGGAAGCATTGAACTTTGTTTTTTCATCACGTCGTGTTCTACGTCACCGCGTTCTGGTCCGATGGGATTTTGGTCCGATGGTGTGTACGCACATCAGACCAACAGACCACTTCAGCGTGGTCCGATGAAAACGGTCCGTCGGACAAGTTTCATCGGACATGTCTGATCGTGTGTATGCGGCCTTAAAGTTTCTGGTGTTGTCGGTCTTCCAAGGTTGTAATTGTCTGGGCCTGACATTTTGTGTGGTGAGAGGCACAAGAGAGTCCAGTGAGGATGAAAGTCAACTGTTGTAGATAGAGGTGGCCAGGTCAGGGCAAGACTGGGGTAAGATTTTGTCATGGAGGTGGTCTGTTTCAGAATAGAAAAGAGAAGGAATAAAGTGGTGAAGGTTTCTGCAGGTAATTGTTTTCTGCTTGGTGGGACAGGTTGTTGGAGACAAGCACATTGTGAAGGTAATGAAATCGTGGACATAGAGAGGAAAGGGGTGTTGGTGAGGTTGTAGGGGGTGCAAAGATGGGAGAAAACAAGGTTGAGGGTATTACCATCAGAGTGAGTGGGGGACTGTGTCCATTGTGTAAGGTCAAAGGATGAGGTTAAGTTGAAAAGTTAGGATGCGGCTGGGCTAATAACATTGGTGGGGATGTTGAAATCCCCAAGGATAATAGTGGGTATTGCAGAGGAGATAACGTAGGGTAGCCAGGCAGAGAAGTCATAAAGGAAGCGTGACACTGGTCCAGGAGGCCAATAGATCACTGCAATCCTTAGAGAAATGGGAGAAAACAGACAAATACAATGTGTTTTAAAAGAAGAGAAGGATAGAGAAGGAGGGGCAGACAGAACTTGAAAGGTGCTCAGTGGGGAAATAAGCAAACCGACTCCACCGCCTTTCCATACACTGGGTCTGGGTGAGTGAGTCCAGTGGAAGGCTCAATGGGAGAGGGCTGCATGCGAGGCAGAATCTCTTGAAGCCATGTTTTCATGATTACAAGAAGGTTAAGGTCATGAACAGAAGTAAGCTTATTGCAGACAGAGCAGGCATTCCAGAGGGCACATGAGAAGGGAAGGGTGGTTTTTGAGAGCAGGAGGATCGAGATAAGACTAAGAAAATTGCAGCTGATGCTGGAGGAGGGAGGGTGCCGGGTGTGGAGGTGAGATACTGGAGGACCAGGATTAGCAGGTAAGCAGAAGGAGGAGGGTGAGATAAGTAAGATGGGAGTGGGAGGTGTATGAGTGCACGTGCTTCCCTGTCTTTGTGTGTGGGTCAGCAGTTGGGTTAAGTATTAGCAGGAGGTGATGAGAGCAGTAGTAGGGAGAGGGTAGAAGTGGTGGTGATATGTACAAGTTTTGGCGTGGAGAAGAGGGGAAAGAAAGTGAGAATTTGAAAGCAGAGAATACTAGTATGAGAAGGCAGAGTAGAGGGGACATAAAGGTTAGTGGGGATAGGATTCAGACTTGCAGTTTGTCTTCCAAAGTGGTGGTTTGTGGTCAATCCAGAGTTCTTTGTGATCTTTTTTTGCTGCTTTTGTTATCCTGCTTTCGTTAAACTGCTGTGTTCAACTGCTAATTACTCCTGCAGAAAATTACTCATAGCTGCAAATGAGGTTTAATGTTCATAAATGTAAATGTATGCACTTGGGGTCTAAGAATATGCATTTATCATATATACTAGGGGGAGTACAAAGGTGGAGAAGGATCTGGGTGTTCTGGTAGTTAACCACTTCGAAACCGCATCACGTCCAAAGACGTGAACAGCGCGGACCTGAGGCGCCGGGGTCACGTCTTTGGACGTGATTTGCTTGTAATTCCCCGCGCGCGCCACAGGGTGGCGCGCGGCGGGGAAAAACAGTCCCGACGCATCACCGAGGATCCGATGCGTGTACCCGGCGGCCGCGATGTCCGTCAGGTACACGCGATCGTCGGTGAGACAGCAGGGACGTGGAGCTCTGAGTGTAAACACAGAGCTTCACGTCCTGTCAGTGAGGCGACTGATGCTGTTTCTCTTGTACATAGGGAGACAGCATCGGTCACCTCCCCCAGTCACCCCCCTCCCCCCATACTGTTAGAACACACCCAGGCAATACATTTAACCCCTTCCTCACCCCCCTAGTGTTAACCCCTTCAATGCCAGTCACATTTATACAGTAATTAGTGCATTTTTATAGCACTGGTCGCTGTATAAATGTGAATGGCGCCAAAAATGTGTCAAAAGTGTCCGATGTGTCCGTCGCAATATCGCAGTCCCAATAAAAATCGCAGATCGCCGCCATTACTAGTAAAAAAAAAAATATAAAAAAAAATCATAATTATGTCCCCTATTTTGTAGGTGCTATAACTTTTGCGCAAAGCAGTCACTTATTGTGATTTTTTTTTTTTTTTTTTTACAAAAATACGTAGAAGAATACGTATCGGCCTTAACTGAGAAAAAAAAATATAAAAAAAAAAAAAAAAAAATGGGATATTTATTATAGCAACAAGTAAAAAATATATATATATTTTTAAATTGTCGCTCTTTTTTTCATTATAACGCAAAAAATAAAAACCGCACGGGCGATCAAATACCACCAAAAGAAACCTCTATTTGTGGGAAAAAAAGGGACGCCAATTTTGTTTGGGTGCCACGTCGCACTACCGCGCAATTGTCAGTTAAAGCGACGCAGTGCCGGAAGCTGAAATTTCGCCTGGGCATGAAGGGGGTTTATGTGCCCAGTAAGCAAGTGGTTAAGCTTAAAGCGGAGGTTCACCCTAAATATAAGATCTCCCATGTGATCCAGCATACTGGCGTCAGCGCCAGTATGCTGTTTTTTTTTTTTTTTTCATTCAAAATCTTTTATTGAAAAAGTAAACATACATGAGAAGAGTCAAGCAAATGGTGGAGATTCCATCACAGGCGTAGCCGGATAGGAATAATCAGAAGGTTGCCAAAAAAAACAAAGAGAACAGAGTAAACAATAACTTGCTAACAATACATTTTCTGACAGAGTTAGCACAAGGGTAGCCAATGGG